>CAAKHG010047063.1:0-15612 GCA_901007715.1 Dactylopterus volitans
CTTATTATTTTCAGCTTGACTTGACCTTTTATCACAGTTTAAGGTTTGGCAACAGCAAAAAAATAAGAAATAAACCCAATCACATCAATTAGACTTACATTAGTAAGGTTTTCTGGCCCGGCTTTCTTTCTGGCAGAAAGCCTTGAGGGCTAACGTTGTCCCGTGAACTCACGTACAAATAGCATCCGTGGCTATGGACGCCTGGGTGCTAATAGCAGTGTTTGTGTGTGCGTGTGTGTGTTCGGGTGCACATGTGAACAAGTGCGAGACCGTTGACTTGTGTTTAATCACCACCCGACACACCTCCACACACTCGCCCTGCCACGGAGCCACGGGCACCTGAACACACAGCTTCATATGGTCACATTCATAAAAACCACAGTCTCTCAAAAGCATTATGTCATGTTCCTTATCACTTTGTTGCCTCTCGCAGATTTACCATATGGTTTTGAAACCTAAATATCAATCCTCCTTTAAGAACACATTTAAATACTGTCTGACTTTAAATATTCCCCTTGTGATATTTCAGCATTTAGAAAAAAAAACTTTTGAGTACTTTGAGATCTGAGAGAATCCATCTTTTATTTAAAGCTATCGATTCTGCATTTCCCGGACCGCACACTCTGTTGAACTGAGCGTTTTGACCACACTGCTGTGCTGGCAGGTGTCCTGGGAGAGGAGTATTTTTTTTTTTTAACGATTTAAAGATGAGGTTTAACGTCCATATATCGGCGCTGACCCACATTTTCTGTTGACAACGTGGTAACCAAGAAAAACAAATGCGTAGCGCACGTAATGGAATCGTTGACCCCGTCAGGTGCTGTAATTGTCTTTTTACCTAAAACTATTTGCTCTGTGGGAGTTGACAGGTGCGGCAAAGCGCCGACACCTACGGAAGTGAGTCATCGTCCCCTGAGGTGCCAAAGTCAACCTCGGGATTGTCAGATTGCTGCGAAAAAAAAAGAAGGAGTTAAGTCTTGCCGATCGGCTCGAATGTACGTGAGCAATGTGTTATTCACGGGCCGTACGGATCTGTGTTGTGATGCATGACACAGTATCATATTGTTGGGGATGAGGGTTAGGGTGTGGGTGAGGGGTGTGTGGGGTTGGTGAGGGGTGTGGGGTGGGTGAGGGGTGTGAGGGGTGCGTGAGGGGTGTGCAGGGCCCCAAATTGAGCTGCACCCCTGGTTTCCTGTCCTGTGCCGCCACTACTCTCTGGTCTAGACAGTTTTTGAATCATTCTGTGATTCACTAATGAACCGGATCTGCAGTCGTGGTTTATTTTCTGTGTGTGTGTATTTGTGTGTGTGTGTGTGTGTGTGTGTCAGCCATTCACATTTTTGGTAAATTAGGACACCGATCTCATGGCATGAACATGCTGTGCTGGCAAGCTGAATACGCAGTATTTTTTTGAATTTTTTTTTTTCAGAAGTGAAAGAACAGATATATAAAAATAGGAAGTCCCTTTATAGAAGATACACAAATATGATTTATACAACATCAAGTCTGCTCACAGCTTGGTGAGGGTAATCCAGTGGAAGCTGTTTGTGTTGGATAAATGTTTTCAGGCGCAGGATCCTGGGAACACATTTGCCCTTTGTTGACTTACGACTTTAAAGACTTCGTTCACCTCATACTAAGTTCGATCAAAACACATTTGTGTCGGTTTGGTTAGGTTTCAGGCGAGAGAAAGTCCTAGATTGAGTTTACGAGAAAAGATTTTGATTGATGTTAAGCTTTTCGCAGCATTCGCGTGTTCGACAGACTTTACGACGGAAATCCCTCAGGGCAGACTTACCCCGCGCGCCATGGCACAAACGGCACTGCTATTACAGACTCCTGGGTGCAAAATGGCATCTTTATTTGATTAAAACCGAATCAAACAGGTAGGCTGCTAATGGAAATTAGATGGTGGATGTGATGACTCGCACAATAAACCGTAATGTCCCCGCAAGAGCTAATCGGATGTTCGAAAGTGAAATGAGTGCATCAGCCATAGCTTTGTAACGCAACACGTGCAGTTTTATGTTGAATTTTCATTGAGTCTGTTTGACTAATGCTTGTTAAATGTGGCTGTAAGTTGTGGTCCCACTCATATGCAAAATATTAGGGCCACCTCTCATAGCAACCTGTCATATATACATAAATCACAGTCCCAATAACCAATAATAGTCCCCAATCATAATCATTTCAGCACAAAACTCCTCCTAAAGGGAGAATTTACTGCAAGGCTGCTGCGTTTGTGTTTAAACAAGGCAGTGGTCATAATGTTATGGCTGAACTGTGTCTATCTACTTTTTTTTTTTTATTATAGCTTTCTTTTTTGCTAAAGAGAGTCTACTTTCCACTTTTTTCTTTTCTTTTTTTTTTTTCTGGAGCTTCATCAGTTCTGAGGTTTGGCCCTGTTGCCTCACTTGCGAATCTGGGCCAATGGGATTCCTCGGCGGCGCCCAGAGGTGCGGGACGCCACGCCAGGGCTGTCCCGCCACACACACACACACACACACGCACACACACACACACACACACACACACATCCGTTTGACACCGCTTGTCGCCGAAGTGGGCGGTGGAGGACTTCTCCCTTCCACCCTCAGCCTACTTTTACTCCGCCGGCGCCTGATGCCAACACGCACATGGATGTGGGAGAGCGAGCGAGGGAGCTGTGGATATGGGAATTCCTGCTGAACGCGCACACACACACACACACACACACACACACTCACACACACACACACACCTCGACAGGTAGGCGTGATCACGAGCAGGAGAAGAAGGCTGCTTCCGTCGGTGTTTCCTCTCTCGGATCGCCCAGGTAGGTAGATTATTCGACTTTTTTGTTGTCTATTTGAGATCTACTGTTGTTTCTATAATCTGGCGATTAAAAATTGAAGAGCTATACATAACGTATTCCGGGTTTCTGGTGTTTTGAGTCTCAATATAACCTCCAGGAGGTTAAACCACCATCCTGCTAGGTCCGTCTTGGTTGATGTTTAAGCCACTTTTAGTCCGACGTGGACAATCAACAGTGGATTTTATCTTTTTTCACTCATAGCTCCCCTGGATGAAGATGATGAGCTGTTATGGATAAGAACGGACACTGTGTGTGAACATGGGTCCAGGAAGGAAGGCAAGATGTTGGCATAGCTGTCGAATTGAAATCCCTGCTATGCCATCAAATTGCCATCTTTCTCTCCCCCTAACAACTTCCAGACATGCAGGATTTTCACAGAAAAAAAGTTCCTCGTGGATAATTTGTACTCCTTTTCACCTTTCAGTAAGTGTGTACTTTTGGTGCTCGTGGTTTGGTTCCATTTTTGCCCATTTCTGCTGTTTAACGGCGTGTCTCATGTTGCTGTCACGGGTGACGTGATGAACCATCTACGGGACCAAGTGCAGCTGCATCTTTAAAAATATAATTATCAGCCAAGGCGATCACATTGTATATTCACCTTTTCTTTTAAATGTGTGTGCAGTAATTCACGAGACGACGGTTCAGTCTTCAGCGGAATCACATGATGATTTGGCTAGAGTGTTGGAATTTTACAAAAAAAAAAAACTGCTGCCTGGGTTCATAATTGTCAAGATATTGTGATTAAAAGGGAGCAAAAAAAAAAAAGAGTTTTAAAAGTTGTCAGCACAAATGTAGGGCTTCTCTTGACTAATGAGGGATGCAGTGGCCAGGTTATTGCGAAAAACATTGTGATGTGCTGATAATTTTCTTGGCCTTAAACATCCCGGCCGGAGGCAGGGGGCACGCAGCTGATCATGCGTGGCTAAATGCTGACAAAGTAGATCGAAATGCTAAATTGTGGAGACTCAATACTGAAAACTGTTGCTTTTTTTCCCCCCCTGACTAATAAAAACATGCAACACTACACTTGTCCGCTGGTTTAAAAAGTTACTCACATTGACACACAATTGTGCTTATGGGGACTATTGAGATCCTTAAGTTGATATTATCCTTTATAAATCTACTCCACCACATTGCAGAGAGTTTTAAGAGGATTTGGCAGCTGGAGTCACCAGTCAGATTAATTCTCTGAGATGAATTATGCTCCACTACAAATAATCAGATTATGAAATATGACGAGAGAAAATGTCGTGACAAAGTGTTGAAGTTGGCTTCATCATGATCGACTTTAACAATGAGTATAAGATTAGTAACTTATATTTAATATCGAGTTGTGTGGGCTCATTGATGTATGAATGGCGAAGCTGCCATAGACATTAAAAGGGACTTTGGTACTAAAAAAAAAAAAAAAAAAAAAAAACACGGGCTCGAACGCTGAGCTCTGGTTGGACAGAAACGGGGTCGGTTTCCGGTCATGTGACCGCGTGACGCAGCGGTTCCTCTGGTTTCCATACCGCTGCTTCTTCCTGCTGCTACTTGTCTCCTCGCTCGCCGGTGAAACTGCTGCATGGAGGCGGATTGACTCGCCGCAGTCTCACCGAACAGCCTTGAGGTAAAAAAAACAAAACAACAAAACAACCTTAATAACTGTCATTAACTCAAACCGTTCCGGTGAAGCTCCTCGGTCCCTCGCGTGAGATCATTAGCTTAGCTTAGCTGCTAGCAACTTTGCTGCCAAGGTAAACAACGTGAGGCGGACGTGCGACCGGGTGCCTGTTAAAAGGTAATTGCTCAACCTTTAACTCGCTGCTGCACCTTTTCTGGTGAAGCGCCGCGCCAAAAGCGTGGCGTGGTTCGGGAGCTGCAGACATATATTTAAATCAGTGTTATTGACACACTCGGAAGGAGGAGAAGAAGAAGAAGAGCCTCCAGAGCAAGTGCGAGGTTATGAGCGCAGATGTCCTCAACCACGTCCACGCGCCGAGCCTCCAAACACGAGCTGCAGCACTTTCCAAAATGCAGCTTATTTTATCCGAACCTATGAACCAATTTTGCCCTGAAGTTATTCATTCATTTTCAACCATTCGTGCCATGTGCTTATTATATGTTGGTGAAATGGAAAGTTGAATGAAACTGTGGTTTAAAAAAAAAGAAGCCCAGTCTAGTTACAGACACACAGCCTGAGAATAATGGACCATAGTAACTTTGATGCCCGATTTTTGTTGATATCAAGAAGTTTGGAATATTTGTTTTTTTTTAATAGTGATTAGAATTGTCATAGTTGGGGGTCTTTTATAGTTGAAAAAGCAGACTTCCCACCTACGTTTGAATGCCCCCTGCCAGTGAGTCAAGTTGTAGTTTGCATCCATGTATGTCCAGTAATACATGAATGCATTAAGAGTTAAAAAGGCATAATTTCATCCCACTAGACATTTGTCTTCCATGTTGTCATGATCAGCACATGACACCCAAATATGTGTTGTTTTTTTTGCTGCCACCAAGACCTTGACCTTTGCCCCGTAAAGAAATTTCCTTCAGACTTTCCTGAAATATCACATTCACTGTATACAGGTTGCGGTCAACCCGACCTTTGACCTCTTACAGATAAAAAAAAAATGTCATTATGTCATGTTGTATTATTTCATCCCTCTAGATGTCTGTCATATTTGGTGTGCGGCATTGAGAGTTCTGGCCAAAAATATGTTTCTTAGGTCACAGAGACTTTGACCTTTCACCACCAAAATGTAATCATTTCGTCCTCAAGCCCACGTTGGCGTTTTTTTTGGGTTTTTTTGGCAAGTTTTAAGACTTTCCGTCCAGCTATTTCTAAGATAATATGTTCACAAGAATGGGACACAGGAACTTATGGACAGATGGACATGCTGCCTCTGGCCTCAGCTGCCGCTGGCGCGGAGGCATAATTAACCTCATTGCTTTTTGATGCGTAATAGTGGCATTTATCAAAACCAGCATTGCCAGGTCCTTTGCTATGGACACGTCAGGACATAACAATAAAGCAAATGCTGTATGCCACCAACAAGGTGAGCGGGATGAGGAATAAACGCGATAAAATGTGAAAGCACTCAGTGAATTAACACTTAAAATCGAGTACAGACTTAAATCCAACATCGGAATACGACTAATAATGGTAATAAAGATGAGACATAGTTGGAGGGCAATCAAGTTCAAATCAAATCAGGGAAAGCTCCATTTTTATAAAAGAGAAGTCACGACTCGGCCAACCTTACGTCCATCAGCCGGTCGCCCAGAAGTCTTGAGGTCGCGAAAGCAAATCCTCTCTTACTTTTAGTTACAAGATGCATTTGTGATACATATAAGACGCGTCTGACAGAGGGTGGCAGGCTACATGCAGGTTCATACGGCAGAAGGAGGTCACAAATCTAGTTGAGCAAAAGGTGATGAGGAGCCTCTACAACGTCATGCAAACCAATAAAGTAGCGATATATCTTTCAGTTTTCGTCAACATTGTATGCTTAGTTTTGACACCAGAGTTGGTGGTCGAGTTGCACTGGAACGCATAATATTGGAAGGTCTTTCTGATATCTGACCCATCATGAGTGACGTAGCCAGAATAATTACAATAGTAGAAGTGATCATATAAAATAATACAGATAGAAATACTAATATCATACAACAACAATAAAAATAAAACAAAGTTCGGATCATAAATACAAAATACGGACTTGATAATAAACAATCAAAATTGAGCATTTCTTTTGAAGCCAGGAAAGAAACTTTTTTTGTTGAAACGCGTTTTTGTACACTCATAGAAAAAGGCAAACAATAAATGTCATATCTGTATTGGTGCCGGGGGATACCCGAGAGGTGGCGCTGAATGTTGACGTTCGGGTGTGTGTGGACAGGAATGAACAGCGAGAACTTCGCCCTGAGTGAGAGTATAGTCTCGCCCTCCTACGTTCGACAGGGTTGCCAGGCGCGACGCAGCCATGAGCAGCTCATCAGACTCTTACTGGAGCAGGTGAAGGCAACACAGTGGCCACTGCACACACACACACACACACACACACACATGCACACACCCTTGTCTCACACTGTGTTTGGGTTGCAGGGTAAGTGTCCAGAGGAGGGATGGAGCGAGAGCACCATCGAGCTCTTCTTGAACGAGCTGGCGTTGATGGACAGCAATAACTTCCTGGGCAACTGCGGCGTCGGGGAGAGGGAAGGCCGGGTGGCGTCCGGCCTGGTGGCAAGACGACACTACAGGTTCCAGTTTTCATTCATCAAAAAGGATCAATCCCATGAGGGTCGGTGTTTGTTAGCTTGATAAGATTTGAAGGGATGGTAAGCTTTGTCAAAGAGTTTTACACGTGTTAGCATGATTACTCAGAAACTACCAGGCCAAATTTCACTGAGCGTGGAGGAGGAGGGTCGCATGAGGCAAGGAGGCACTCAAAGAAGTGATTGTTTGTCCAATAAAGTTAGCAAAAAAACAGCGTTTTTTTTTAAATTTGGAATTTGCAGACGCCGGCCCTTCAGTCATGGGGATTATATGAAAAACTATCAGTCTGATTTCCATGAAAATTAGCTGCACACTAAGGACAAAATGTCAGACGTCAATATTTATTGACCACTGCATGTTTACCGTGCAATAAATTCTCCCTTCAGAAGTAGTTTTATGTAAAAAAATTTATTGAATCTGTTTGAGAGAGGTGTTGGTATATTTTAATGATTGTTATTGGGACTGTAATTTATACTTTTGTGATGCTGTTCAACTGTACTGGGCTGATACTGAGAGGTATCTTTAAACTATTGGCACCCTAATGCAAATGAGTGGGATGACCAAAATATTATGGACACCTCTAAGAATAAAAACTCAACACAAAACTCAAATTTATTTCAGAGCTGTTGCATATTCCACGGTAAACATGCGGTGGTCTTGATGTTATACTTCGTCTGTGTATGATACGACTTATCTGTTCACGTGTACATGAAATATTAAGTGTAGCAAAAGTTGATTTTATTTTGACCAACTGCATCTCACTATATAATGCAGCTCAAAACAAAATTCAAAGTTTTAAAGTGGTATTTCCAACATGATTTTTTTTTTTTCAAAAAGAGAACTGATTATTGAATCCACAAGTGATACTCCAAAAGGAATTCAAGTTTCTGTCAAACATTTTAGCAGCGTAATAAATTTAAGTCTCATGTTGCACGAAGCAACATTTGATTAGGTGTCAGTTTTATTCAAAATAAGAATAATAAAGTACAGCAAGATGTTTTCTAACACTCCCAAGTTATTTGAATGATGAACCTGTTGTAGTTTTTGAGACTATAAATGTTTATGAGCCTTCACCATGACAACGGGACAAACTCCTCTCGCTGAGGAAGATGTGTCTATTGGCTGTTGAAAACTGTTGGAAAGGTGTCGTAAGCACCTTAGCTTGGTTGACCCCCCCACAGAAGGAATAACAACACTGATTTGCATGATTCTCAAAGATCAGGAAGTTGCATGACTGTTCCCGCGGTGACATTCCACCGTTGTCTGCAGGTTGATTCATGGCATCGGTCGCTCAGGTGACATCGCCGCCGTTCAACCAAAAGCTGCGGGATCCAGCCTGCTAAACAAGCTGACCAATTCAGTTGTGCTGGACATCTTAAAGCTCTCAGGTGTGTATATGCTGAATATAGGCGCTCACCAATCACTCAATAAGGTACACCTTATCCTGCTCGAACCAGGATAGTCAAAAGGGAGTCCCCCTTTTGACTACAGAACTGCCTTAATTCTTTATCACATAGAGATTTTGGTCATTATTGACATGATGGCATCAGCAACACTGCGATCGTAAAGGGATGGACAAGGTCAGCAACAACACGCAGTAGGCTGTGGTTTTTAAAGAGGCTCAATTGGTACTAGGAGGCCTAAAGTGTGCTAAAAAAAATATCCTCCCCGCCATTACACAACCAGCAGCAGACTGAATCGATGATGCAAAGCAGTATGGCTCCGAGACTGTATAGTATGGCTCCATGCCTTCATGTTATTGACAACAAATTCAACATCCATGCTACATTCAAAGTCACTTAAACCACCCCTCTTCTGTATCCTGGTGCTCGGTTTGAACTTCAGCAGAGCCTCTTGACCATGTTTTCATGTCTAAATACGTTGAGTTGCTGCCGTGTGATTGGCTGCTTAGATATTTGCATTACTGCGTGGTTGAACTGGTGTACCTAATGAAGTGATCGGTGAGTGTTTATGTCGTTTGTTTTTTCGTGCCAAAATCACAAATGCTTTAACACTTTTGATTCACTGAACAGTTGAAAAAGAAACAAACATGCATAAAGCTTCCTTTGGGTCGCAGGTGTGCGGAGCGTGGCGAGTTGCTTTGTGGTCCCTATGGCAACGGGAATGAGCTTGACACTGTGCTTTCTGACCCTTCGTCACCGCAGACCCAAGGCCCGCTACATCATCTGGCCTCGCATCGACCAGAAGTCCTGTTTCAAAGCCATGATCACAGCAGGTGATGATATCGATGGCGGCATCAGGCCGTGATTCCTTTCACGCAGACATCCTGCAACACAGACAAGAGCAGGCTGGTCTTTCAGTCTCATTTTGTCCAATTTCACAAATCACTTTTGATGCTCCCGTTTTTTTTTCTTTTTTCAATTGTTTATTTTTTTTGGAAAAGGAATCCAAGCACTCAACTGAAAAGTAGGACGTGTGCGTCCGTGTCCCGCTGACATCTGGCTGCTGTCGCCAGGTTTCGAGCCGGTGGTGGTGGAGAACGCCCTGGAGGGCGACGAGCTGCGGACGGACCTGGAAGCGGTTGAGCGCAAAATCGAGGAGCTCGGAGCAGAGAGCATCCTGTGTGTTCACTCGACAACATCCTGCTTCGCCCCGCGGGTCCCCGACAGGTGACTTACCCTTTTAGTTTGCCCGTCATAAGTTTTACAGAGGGTTTATCATTTATTATTTGCTCGCAGAGCTTCACATTCCTCGCACGTCTGATTTACGTTCAAGTGAAGACGATTAAAGCTGCTGCTTTCTGGACGAATGAGTGGAACCAGAGGGCCGTCTTTGAAAAGCGTAATTGTTACCTTGTCTCGCAGGCTTGAGGAGTTGGCTACCATGTGTGCCAAATATGACATTCCCCACGTAGTTAACAACGCTTACGGAGTGCAGTCGTCCAAGTGCATGCATCTGATACAGCAGGTGGGTGCCACCAATCCATCATCGTCATCTCCTCATTTGTTTGGTTGGAAGCAGCAGAGCGCTCGTCTTTCTTCGCTTTCGCCTGTAATTTCATGCAGCAGTTTGAGCTGGCACTCACTTCTGAACATAACTTTACTGTATTGGTGACAGATGTGCTGTTTTTGCGCAATGATTTCCCCTCAGGGGGCTCGCGTCGGAAGAATCGACGCCTTCGTACAAAGCCTGGACAAGAACTTCATGGTGCCAGTAGGTGGCGCCATAATCGCGGGTTTCGACGAGTCCTTCATTCAGGAGATCAGCAAGATGTACCCAGGTAGATATAAACACAGGCGGAAAAATGAAATCATGGAGGCAGCAGACATTAAGAGGGCTGGATGTATATCCATGCGTGCACGTTTACATCTGCAGTATATGTGGTAGCATGAAGTTAAACATGCACGACTGTTCACAGCGGCTTTACATTTACAACCATTACAATACGATGACTTTGGATTGTTGAAATGACTCAGGACAAAATTGATGAAGGAGATTAATGACATTATACTTGGTATAAATAAAAAGAATTAATGACATTACTGCAGTAGTGTTTTTATGTCATGCAATGTCACAGGAGAGTGGATTTGGCCGAAGCCTTGGACTCAAGGATGAATAAATTAGAATTTGGGGGTCATTTTTGGCAATAAATCAAGAAATCATCTGCTAATAATGACAAAATGCATGATTCAAGGGTATAATAAGATGGATGAATAAAGTAATTATATTATTTTTCGTTTAGCCTTTATTTATTTCGAGAGGCATCCTTGGTTTGACTTTTCCAGTGATACTGGAAGAAGTACTTATAAACAGAGCACAAAAAAAGTATATAAAAGTCTAATTAGAAAACAGAAAACACACAGAAAATAAATTTAGATGAAAAGAAAACGAACAGACCAACAGCTGAGGAGAAAAACAGTCACTAACAGTCACGTTAAAGGGTGGAGAAACGGTCTTAAATCGATGTAGTTGATATCCAAAAGGTCAAATTCTCTGCAACATCACAAAACAAAACGGTTCCAGACCAATTCCAACACCTTGACTAACTAAATGGGTCTGAATTGGGTTCCCGCTTTGATTGTCGGCGATTGATGACGCGACAAAGGTCTGCTGGTCCCCTGCGATCTGTGAAACTGGTCTCCTAGTAAAGATATCATGTTTGTCACTGCTAATATCTATAAATTTATGATAATTTCACCAAAAAATACGCTTCATACCTCTTTGTCAAATTCTCCAAAGCCTTACATTTACATTTAATCTACAGAAGGCAGGAGGTGGTAAATCCAGTTTGCCATTGAGTCAGTGCGTTTACGTACACAGAAAGCTTGAACTGCTATTCAGCAGAAAACAATATTCTCAACTGAACACGACTCATTTTTTACGAGCATGTTCTGTTCTGATTTTACCGAATAAAACCTTAAACTAAATCAGAGAGAATAATTTGGACAAGTACATAGCGCGTTGACAATGGGATGAGACACGCACTCTTGACTGTTTTACGGTCGAACATTTCAACATGTGAGTCAACATTTCTCGGCAGACGGTAAAACACACCGGCCACAAAAAGTTTCTATTGTTGAGAAATCTGTGGATCATTCTCTGTGATTAATACAGAAGTTGTTTGGTCTATAAAATGCCACAAAACAGTGTAAAATGTAGGTCAGTGTTTCCCGTATCCCAAGGTGACGTTCTCAAGTGCAAAGATTTTCAGGTTACTGTCCAAGAGAAGCCAGCAAATTTTCAAATTTAATCAGCTGAAATCTTAATTGTATTACCTGATTTACTCAGACTACTAATTTGCTTACTGAAATTGTTTGACATTCCTTTAATAACAACTATTTGATATATCATGTGATATTTGCAGCTCTAGTTTTAATAGTCTACATAGTTCCATGTAAACAGGCATTAGAAGCAGGTTTATTGCAAAGTAATCTGTGACCAGGAATTTGCTATACTGGAATTTTAATTTTTGTAATGAGTGCAAAAAAGGGAAAATAATTAGAAATAGAGCTGCTCAACTGTGGCAACAATCATAATGATGATTATTCAGTATCACCATCATTTTGAGATAATCATTTATTCAACCTAACAAACATAATGCATGTATTGAATTTAACTGTAATTCAACTGAAAAAAAAAATAGAATTAAAAAGCTAGATTAAAACAATATGAAAATAAATATATGAATAAATTTGTTTTTTTAAGCCTGATGCGCAGGCAGGTTGTGTATGTCGTTTGTGAGAGTCTCCTTAAATGACTTATTATTAAGAAGTTGCTGTGCGTGTGAGGGCGGCTTAACTTTTCTGTTTCCTGGACTGTTTCATTTCATCATCTTGTTTTCATAATCGTTGGAAACGGAATCGGATGAATCGCCCAGCCCAGAATGAGAAACATTAATCGCACCTGCAGCTGCGATTGAATCTGGTCTAACCGCTCGCCTCCCTCGTGCAGGCCGAGCATCGGCGTCGCCGTCGCTGGACGTCCTCATCACCCTCCTCACCCTCGGAGCCGGCGGCTACAAGAGGCTCCTGGCAGAGAGAAAGGTGAGGTCACGTCGGCCTCTAAATGTCACACGAGCGTCAGTGAGGTGCTTTTCCTTCCAGCCCGAATATGTTTTGCCGTGTGCCGCATCAACATCTCCCTCCTGAGTCCCGCAAAGAACAGCTTACATAATGCGTATTGAATTGCAGTGAATCACATGTTTTGACTGCGCGCGAACGCGCGCGCGCGAGAGAGAGTTTTTGGGCTCGAGCAAACAAGGGAAGCTCATTGGAGAGGAAAAGTCCAAGCAGAGTGAGATGAAATTGATCCAGAAAGTTTCAGGGAAAAAAAAAAGACCTAAAAAAAAAAGAAAAAAGAAAAAACATCCCCCGGTGGCTCCCGGCTTTAAAGCAGAGTTGCTCACAATGCAGCATCCTCCTCTTCAGGCACTGCAGCATTTTCAAAACCTCGTAAACGGCTGAGCCATAAATGTGCTGCAAAATGTGGCAGACTGCACCTCTCCCCGTCGATGCTCGGGGCTCACGAGGATTCACAAGTAAACTTCCCTAGTCCCCGAAAAGCTGGAGTTTTCAACTTTTCATGAAAGATGAGTTGCATTTTATTTTCCGACCTGCTCTATTAGTTAAGTCCCCCCCCCCCCTCCCGACCCACCGGTGCCACAAATGGCCAGACGTAATTGGATTGGCCCGTGTTTACAAACGTCACTCCAAAGGGACGGCATGCGATACCCATAATGCCATTAGGGTGAAAACTGCTGGACAGCAAGACAGGAAAAAATAGGAAGTTCCTCCGGCCGCTCACGTGACCCGATCCCCATCAAGCTTTATTGATTCCTCTTGCTCCACCTTATGAATAATTAATGCACCGGACCGGCTCTCCGTAGTGTGTTGCAGGGCCGAGTGATTTCCCCGCGTCACCCCAGGGGTCAGAAGCTTTAAATAATTCAGACATTTGATCTATGAAGCTTCATTTTCAGCTTCATAGCAAACCCATAAGAATATATTTAGACAAGCAGCAGCAGATGCGTGTGTGTTTTCGGCGAGGTCTGCCGTCTTTGACACACACTTATTGTCTGCCGGGTGGCCGCCGCGCTGCCTCCTTGCCTCAGGATGATAAAGTCATCCATTGTGATCAGAGAACAAGGGCCACTTGGAGACACTTGACATCACCGAAAGGCCGTTTGTGTTTGACTCATGACAGAGAAAGTACCCCCCCTCACCCCCCCACCTCTTGGATGTTTTCAAATTAGGAAAGTATGAGTCAGCAGAGTATGGGAGGCGTGATCGGGGATTCTGGCGCCAGTTACCTCGCCAGCAGCAACAACAACAACAAAAAAAAAATGGCGTGATGTCCAGCTCGGCCTCCTTACATCTGTCCCGAAGCTCCTCCAGAAACGGGGAAGAGAAAGCAGAGACGCGGCACCGAACGCTGTCAGCTCGTTTTAAAATCTTTGCTTTAAAAGCAGAGCGTTCCTCCTCACTTGCCTCTCTTAATTGATCCCAGAGGCGGGTTGAGATTGAGAGGAAGTGAACACTTGTCGGGGGGGGCAAACAGGGGAGGAGGTGTGCACATGCACCGGCCCGCCGCCGCCGCTGCTGCTGCTGCTGCTGGTGGGTAAGAATTGCTCGATTAGCAATAAACCAAGGCTGCCGCCGCTGCTAAAATAAGGCAGCGGCGGTGTGTGAAAGAAGCATTGCGCTTCTATTTATAGCTCTTTTGTGGTTCTCTCCATGTGCTGCAGGAGATGTATGCATTACTGGCTCAGGAGCTGAAGAGCCTGGCCTCAGCGCACGGGGAGAGGCTGCTCCACACGCCACACAACCCCATCTCACTTGGTAAGAGCAGCGCGCCGGTCACATGCTCGCAGCCCTACTGGCTTTTTTTGGGGGGGGGGCTTTCAAAAAATGAAAGCTATATTTCTCCGCATGTTCATTTCTTTTGCGTGTGTGTTTGTGTGTGATGTGGCACCTCCGTCGTCCAGCCATGTCTCTGGACGGCCTCCAGGCCGGGTGCAACAAGGCCGTGACGCAGCTGGGCTCCATGTTGTTCACCCGCCAGGTTTCCGGAGCCAGGTATGAAAACATGAAAAGCTTCACAGTCTGGCCCGAGAAGTACAGATAGGAGATGCTGCATGCGTGCGTGCATGTGTGTGTGTGTGTGTGTGTGCGCGCGCGCATGCGTGCGCCAGAGCGAGATGGAAGGCGTCCAGATGCGTCACTGCAAGTCAGAACAGACCCGCCTGCATCCTCCCAAATGCAAGCGTCATGCCAAGCAAAATGGCCGGCGGGAACCAGCAATCAGCCAGATGGATCTTGCCGAGCACGGCGCAGCGGCGACTACTTTAGCTGATTAGGCCGCCCTTCCTATCTGTCCGACCTCCTAATTCAGCAGGACGTCTCCATTATGATCCAAAGAGAAGCGAGCACAGGCGCAACCTGTCACGCAGCAGCGATCCGGCGCCGGCCGCCGGAGCTAAAAGCAATAGTCAATTCCACCTCACGATTCAAAGTCAAGGCTGATTTTTTTTTTGTTCCCCCCTGCTTTGCGTTGTTTTGTTTTTGTTTGTTTTTTTTGCCCAAACATCGGATCTAAATATTTAAAGATACCTCCCTCCCCCGATAAATGATTTATTTGGGTCGATCTGTCACGATCGTTTTGTTTTGGTCAGGTTTGAATGCACTCAATTGCAGTGAAAAACAAGACAAAAGGGCGAGCCTGCCTCCCTCACTCCCTCCCTCCCTCACAACCCCCCCGGCTTCACTCCCTGTCAGCATTTTTCCAAGGTCAATATGGACCCGACTCAAATCTTTAATCTTTGCACTTCAGCGGCATATTTGATGAGCCTTGTGAGGGATATGGCACGTGCTCATCTTTAAAATAAGTTGCAGTAAATTAATGAGATTTTGCGTGTGTGTGTGTGAAACCGCCATCATCGTCATGACGGCCTGAGCTCCTCTTTCACATCATATAAGCAGAGAGCTCCTCTCTCGTGCAGCGTAGCGGCCGAGCGCAAGCACGGCCGCGTCTCATCACA
>CAAKHG010047064.1:0-12459 GCA_901007715.1 Dactylopterus volitans
TCATGTCATTGACCATTTAAGAGGCTAGCGTATTATAGCTATATACAGTATATAGCTAGAGTTCCCAATTTGGAATATTTCCAAAATTCCCCAGCTTAAATTTTCCGCCCCTTTCCAACCCTAGTTGCCATGGACGGCGCTCTCTTGCCGTGGACGCGCCCGGTCGCCATGGACGCCCGCTGTCCTGCATCCTCCGCTCCTGCTGTCCTGACTGGCGGCTGTTTTGGCGTCCGAATATTCGACGCATCGGATTTCTGTTCTGAGAGTAAAGTCGATCTTCTATTTTTAAAAAAATGCCTTATTTATTGTTCCAAGTTTTTTTTTAGGCGCGTGTGTAAACATCTTCCAGCCCTGGCGGCCACGCCGCCACCGGAGGGCGTCTGTCTCCTAGACGATGGCGAGTCATGGCGGGGAGTCATGGAGCTCGGCCATCGCTTGGCTCCTGCTGCGTGGAATCACGGCTCAGTGATGTCAGAGGTCGTCTGGGGGGCGGGTGGCGGGGGGCCAATCACGCGCAGGAGAAACGAGGTGGCTGCGGCTGCTTAACGTTCTGGGTGATCCGGCTTGAGCGTTCCCTCACATGCGTCCGTCTCTGCCGAGCTTCCTCCGAGACGTCGGGTGAGTCGGACGCCGCATCCAGGCTGAGTGGAGGCGGCGGCGGCCATGTTGGTGCCGTCATCCCTGTAAATATTTAAAGCTGTTTATCTGCTGGGCTGCAGATTATCAGCTTAGTGAGATACAGTAACAACCCCCCGCCACCCCGCCCCCCCGTCTGTGGAGGCCGCCGCCGGAGGTTGGCGAGTGGGCGTGTCTGTTGTGTGTCTGCTGGTCAAACTAAGCCACTCCCACTCTTCCTTCTCACCTTTTGTCAAACCTCAACCTGGCGCCGATTCAGAAACCAGAGGAAAGAGGCGGCGACCGCCACGTGATTGGTGGACTCCTGCCAGGTTTTTTTTTTTTTTTGCTCCAAGGTCAAAGGTGAACGGGCTGGTTGCAGGTCTGCACCACTTAGTGCCCCCTGGAGGCCCAGAAGCTCCTCTAAGGTTCTCGCCGCCTCGCTCGCGGAGAACGCTGCATCTCAGCAAGGCGTGATCGGAGTCGCGCCGCCGTGTTGAGGCGGAACGTCGCCTGACGAGCTGCGCTGTCATTGGCTGGGCCGGGCGGCCTGGAGTCTCCCCCTCCCGTGGCCGTAGATGGTCGCAGAGGGTGAGAGGAGTCTGTGGAGGTCCTGGTGCTGAAGTGGGGCCTTTGTTGTGTAATCTGATTAGTGCACTGCAATGGACACACACCAGCCATAAGATTACGACCACCGCGTGTTCACCATGGAGTATAATACAACAGCCCTGCAATAAGATTTATGTGAATGTGTTTGAGAGGTGTTGACATATTTGAATGATTGTTGAATGACATTCCCCGTTACCACGGAAACACAGTGGTTTAACTGCCAGACGCTCACCAAATGTGGATTCATCTGCCACTGGAAATAGTCCCCAGCAAAAACTGCTAAAACACCGGCAGTGACATCACTGAAATATGGTTGCTATTTTTTTTTTTTTTTTGCTCTCGGCAGCCGAAATCAAAGAAACCCTCATTTTTCGTGGCGTTCCCGTGTGTGAAAGTCGGAGCTGCGGCGCCGCGGTTCATCAGCGGCGGGACGGGACATAAATCAGCCTCCACTTCATTACTGCAATAAAACCGCCACGACAGAGCCCCCCGGGCAGCGATGCATCATGGGACTCGCCGTCTGGGATGATGATGATGATGATGACGACGTGTGTGTGTTTACAGGTTGTGTTTGTGTGCTCGGCAGGGTGCTGGACTACCAGCGCGTGCCCACGTCGGTCCCGGCGGAGCCCCGCCCCATCAAGCGCCCCCGCCCTTCCTCCTCCTCCTCGTCTTCATCCTCCACAGCCGCTCTGAGGGCGCGAGGCGGCAGAGCGTCCAGCGGGGGCAGCAGCGCGCACGCCTCCTCCGGAAACGCCAAACGTAAGAAGCAGAGACCGGAGCCGCCGTGCCTTTTGATCGTCGCGCCGCGCTCGGAGCTGCTGGCGGTCCGTCAGTCGGCTGCTGGAGCGTCATGAGGAGCGTCACCTCCGCTAGCTCCCAGTTAGCCAGTCAGCTCTCTCGCTAGTTAGCATCTCCTCCTGTTATCGTTTCATCACGCCCCCAATGCGATAGGCCAGGTGGTTTCCTGAGACGCCGTCGGTTCACCGCAGAGCCGACGCGGAGCTCAGCGGCCGTGACAGCGACAGGGTGGTTCCACCAAGAAAACACGCAAGCATTTTTGGAAATGAGACAAAAAGCTGCGTAAATTCTTGCTTGAAGCCGAATTCATTTTTGATGAATGTAACGTGGTGAGAGGCTCCGCCCACACTCGCCGTCGCAGTTGTCGAGTCTGGAGGTCGCGGTTAGCTTGCTAGCAGCTAACGTAGCCACTTCTTCATCCTCAAACCACATTATCATCATCACTATCATTATTATTTTTATGATGGTTTCCAACCCAACAGGCTCGACTCACTTCACTTCTGTTGCGACAGATTTGCAAATACTGAACATCAAAGTGAATAGAAACACGGTTGTGAGATTTCGGGGTTTGGGTTCGTTCCCGCGTGCCGAGACCTGGAACCTTCAGGCTTCAGTTTGAAGGATGAACGTACGCGTCGCACGTGGTGATGCATTGTGGGAACGGCGCGCTCTCAGGATTACGAGCCGCGGCCCGGACGGAGGACCGCCTCCCAGAGGACCTCCTCCCAGAGGACCGCCTCCCAGAGGACCGCCTCCCAGAGGACCGCCTCCCAGAGGACTGCGGGACGTCTGCGTCGCGATCTCGCCGGCGTCCTCCGCTTCCTGCGCGGCGGCTCGTCTCGGCGGCTCGTCTCCATCGCCGGGCCCCCGGGGCGCCGGCGAGGAGGCGGGTGCGGCGGGCGCCAGATGGTCCCTTCATTAAGCGCTTGTGTACCGCGGGGCTCTCCTCCCCGCTGTAACCCAGCCGAGCCTATCAGGGCTCGCAATTAGGCCGAGTTAATAGTGCGTGGCAAATAAGAATTGTTTATACTAGTTTATTACAAGCTTAAATAGTTTTTACTGCACCCCCATCACCAGGAAATTAGATTGCCTTTGCCAGCTTCCCGAGGTCAAAAAGCTTGAAGTAGTTTTCAGGGTCGTTTGGGGGGTTTGTGGCGGCGCCGGCGGTCCGTGAGGGAGCGCAGCGAGGGCCACGGCGCCGCGGAGCGACGGGAGCCGATGTGGATCGACGGGGGCCGACGGCGTCATGGAGATCCAGCCCAGGCGGGCGGGCATGGAGGCAGCGCAATCCCAAACACACGCGACCACGTTTTCCTGGTGGAACCCGAGTGGAACCCGAATGGAACCCGAGTCACAGGTCTAAGTGGAATTCAGTCTCCGAGCGAGTGGAGTCCGACAGGAGAGGATCCGACTCAGCTGCTGGTTCTGGTCCAGGATGGAAACGTGATGGTTAGAACCAGAGACTGTTTACAGTCAAGACCGCGCATTTCACGCAGAGCAGCGTCAATCGTGAGGCCACGCCCCCTTTGAAAGCATCAGATAACCAATTAAAACCAAACTTATCAGAAAAATGAAATACCTGACGCGACAGAAACCATCTTGGAGGAAAAATGACATGAAGTTGATATCTTAGTTTGGTCAAAGTCCCACCCACTAACATGGGCTTATTAGCTATACTGCAGCCAGCCAGCAGGGGGAGACACCGGTGTTTTGGCGTCACTGTTGAGGCGCTGCCACGTCTGGTTTATACAAGTGATGTCGATCATTTGAAAAAAATTTATGACGTAATGGCAGATTTTGATTCTTCAGACTGAAACTTGTTACAGTGGATATGTAAATGTTTAAATGTGAAGGGTTTCTGTCAGTCGTCATCTTCTCTGCTGATTGGTCAGCAGTTTTTAGCCGTCCAATCAGCCGCAGCGTTACTGACCTCCTCGCCTCCAGGTCTGGTTATTGGTCCGCGAGTGCCACAGTCTTGAGTGTCGGTGATGTCGCCTGTCGGTGATGTCGCCTGTCGGTGATGTCGCCTGTCGGTGATGTCGCCTGTCGTGGGCCCGTCAGGTGTTTTTGCTTTGAGGCGATTGGTCAGTGATGAATTTCTTCTTCTGTGGTGGCTAAATTGGCCTTCGCAAATTGTGCAGGTGACTTTAGTTTCCTCCAAAGATCCGTCGGGCGACTTTTTAAAGGTGAACTCAACAACCGTGTCCTCATCCTCCTCAGCCAGGACGCTCTGGTGAGGTCATGCTCTCATTCTTCTTCTACTGTTGTTTTTCTTGGCCGGTGGTCGTCATAGGTCGACGCCACAGGAAGTAAATGAAGCGCAGCCGCGTTAATTGTGTTCAAATGATTTCCTTTAACTGTTAAAAGTGTAACGCAGAAATAAGCTCGTTAATTTTGACGGCACGAGTTTCTCTATACTATATATGTCTAAGCTCCATGCTAACGATGGTCCATGCTAACGATGGTCCATGCTAACGACGGTCCATGCTAACGACAGTCCAGCCGTGTGAAGGATATGTCAGCCTCAAGCTTGGTTCTCATGGTCCAACGAGGCCTGCGGATGCTCCATCCCCTCTGTGAAGGTTCTCCGGCGGGTTCTGGAGCTCAGGACGCTGAACTGTCCCCGTCTCTCTGCAGTCAAGATGGCGGAGCTCCTGGCCATCAAGAGGGAGCTGACGGTGATCAAGGTTCAGATCGACGGGCTGCTGGACTGCGTGGACAAGATGGACCGACAGAGGACAGACTGCTCAGGTAACTCACCCATCCACCAACACCGTCGCACCGCGCTCGCTCTGCACGGTCAACCCGCGATGGTGAGGCCACGCAGGCCCACAGACAGACAGACAGACAGACAGACAGACAGACAGACAGCAGGGTTAATAAAGTGAGTCACATGCGATCACCATCGCGTGTGACCCGCCTTCACACGACCCGCTGTCACGCCGCATCTGTGAGTAACGGCTGGGTGACAACGCCACCGCCGCCGCTGCTGCCGCCGCCGCCGCCGCTGCTGCCGGAGCGCGGAGAGCGACACCAGGTAAACAGCGATAAAAACGCCAGCTCATAACCGGAGTTAGCTCCCATCAGCCTCAGGAGGCATCTCCTGTAAGTGTGTGTGCGTGCGTGCGTGCGTGCGTGCGTGCGTGCGTGCGTGCGTGCGTGCGTGCGTGCGTGTGTGTGTGTGTGTGTGTGTGTGCGTGCGCGTGCTGGTTTTATTTCTCCTCCTCGGAAGAAGGAAATCTCCTCGTGCGGGTAAACAGATGAGGAAATTATCCAAAGTGACATGTTGACAGTCTTTTCCCTGTTTTTTTTTTTTTCACTTCCTCCTCTGACACGAAATTAGAAACTGTCTGTCTGCAGGCCAGCGAGCGAGACGGGCACCAAGCGAAGAGCCGAGGACTTTAACGAACCCCCGTCACGGATCCACGGCGGGAGGCCCTCCGGCCCCCCCTCCCCCTCCCCCGGGACCTGTGACGTTTATATCGGCTCTAACGAGACTGAACCCGTTTTACCCTCCGTTTCTTTTCTTTTTCTCCGGACTAAAAACCTCCGATGATTTCTGCAACTTAACCACACCTGCGGGCGCCGGTTCGCAGCCCGGCCGCACGTCTTCTGTTCATGTCCCACCAAAACCACCACGGCAGGCGCCCCTCCAAACCGGTTTTTACGTTGCAAAACGAAGGCGTGCGAGCTGCACCGCCGCCAACAGTCTGTCCTTGTGAAGAACCCGAGCCAGACCTCATTCACAGATGTGTCCTCACGTCGTCCACTGTTTGTGTGTGTGTGTGTGTGTGTGTGTGTGTGTGTGTGTGTGTGTGTGTGTGTGTGTGTGTGTGTCAGAGTGTCCTCCGAGCAGAGAACCCAGCGTGTCAGACTCTCCGCGCCGTGGATCAGTCAGCAGTCTGGAGCGAGAAAGTCCTGAACCAGGAGAGGCCAGCGATGACGAGCAGCACTACCAGCAGTACTACCCCTACAGGGTAAATATGTACCCACAAATACTGCGTGTACCCGCCCCCCCACAGCCGGCGTCACCATCCTCCAAGTATCACTATAAGGCAAAAATAAACACGACTCCCATCACCAGAGCACTCGGTTACTTCCCATCATTATTATTATTATTATTATTATCATGCTCCCATAATCACGTCCCGCCTCCCCTCAGACGAAGCCCAGAACCAGCAGAACCTCCTGCTCCACTCTGGAAATGTCACACTGCCCCCTTGTGGACAATCCAACACCAGCACCATTTAGCTCAATGAACAGTACAACAATCTTACAGGTTTAAGATTATTATACTATTTAGAGTAAAAACTCATTTAATTTTCAGTTTAGTTTTTGATTTTGAACTCTTAGAATTGATCCAGTTTTAAAAAAGGAGCGAGGACAAATATGTGAGGGTGATTTAACCAGAGGCCAAAACTAAACGATAACAAACTGTGTTTTCAGTCATATATTTGATGACTCGTTTGGTTAAATAAAAAGATCAAACACTTGTAAACCGCCCGCATCCGTCCGCGCGCGCGTGTGTGTGTGTGTGTGCGCGCGTGCGTGCGTGTGTGTGCGTGCGCGCGCAGCTTTACAACCACGAACAGGATGAAGAGTAATGGTGATGATGAAGGCTGTTTTAACAAAGTCTTAATTGACCCGCTGCCTCAGTAAGAGCTTCTCCTTCTTCTTCTTCTCCTCCTTCTTCTTCTCCTTCTTCTTCTTCTTCTTCTTCTGTGCTTCTAGATAAAGCAGCACCAGTTGGACCGGGAGGACGACCTGTGATGCTGCAGCTCAGGTACGAGCACAGACACGCCCACCACCGCCGCTCGGCTCCTGTCACCTTCACCTCCGCCGCCCCCTGCTGGCCGGCTGCAGTGTAGCTGATAGACCCCGCCTCCAACACGTTAGTGGGCGGGGCCAAACTAAAACCTCAGTCATCACACAAATTTCCGCTAGTTTTTAATCACACTGATGTTTGTTCACTTTTCTGATGTTTGGTTTTAATTAGTTGTTGTGTGCTTTCAAAAAAAGGGGCGTGGCTTAATGCTTCGCTTTCAGCAGCGTCTGGATGACTCTCACGTAGAAATATGAAAAGACACAAAAAGACATGTAAACCGTGTTAAAACTGCTTCCTGTCTGAGATGATCTGACTCCTCCCTGCTGGCGTCTTCCTCGCAGATCCTTCCATAATCCAGATTGGCGCTGGGCGGCGGCGGCGGCGCCATGGTAACAGGAACTGCACCGGAGCAACTCTCTCAACCTGCCTCTCATCTGTCTGTCTGGGTTTCATTGTGTCGCCGCCGCCTGGCTTCACGGCGGCGAGGGCGGACGCCGCCAGCACTCCCGCCGCCGCCACGGTCCCTCGTAGCTTTTAGACGATTCCAAGAGGCGATTTGTGCCGCAGTCACGTTCACGTCATTTATTTAAAATCCTGAGATTAATAATCCATCACAGTTGTTTAATTCCGCTCTGGACTCCCGGGTGATGTAATCTTCACGTCACAGGCGTAACGCTGGGCCGGTTCGTGGGCCCAGGACTCCGCTCGGCGTCCGCATTGGTCACCATGGCGCCCACTCATCAGGCGTTTATTACATGGCAGCTGTGCGCTTTTATTGGCCCGCAGGTGAATCTCGCTGTTTGGATTCGCTCAGGAAATCACATGCTAAAGTCAGACGAGCGGCCGTGATTTATGACCCGTGACAAACCATCGGACCCGAGTTTAGTTTCTAACCTTTTGATCCATGCGGAAGTTGAATATTCATAAAGAGAAGTGGTGCTGAGAAGCAGCGGTATCCCGGGTTCCCGTGTAATCTGTTAATCTGGGACTACGCTCGGACCTGGGACACACGATCGCCCGCCGCTGACACACCGACGACAGTGGAGTTTCCAAACATGGGCGAGGAAGTGACAGCAGACACGTAAACATCCGACGAGCGAGGCCCGTAATCACGATGACGCGGCGCCTGATCACCGTTTCGCCTGTGGAGCCTTCACTGCTTTATTGCCTGGTTACATAAGTGACGTTGTCGGCCGTTTGATCCAGATAAAAGGTGCCAGAGATGTGGGGTTGCTAGGCAACGATAGCAGGAAACTTTCTGCAGAAGCACTCGTGTAATCGAAACTGGACTGGTTCTGGCTGTGGTTTGGTTCAGGTTAGCTAGCAGGTGTAATTCAGTTCAGTTTAGCTAGCAGGTGTAGTTCATTTCAGTTTAGCTAGCAGGTGTAGTTTGGTTCAGGTTAGCTAGCAGGTGTAATTTGGTTCAGTTTAGCTAGCAGGTGTAATTTGGTTCAGTTTAGCTAGCAGATGTAGTTCATTTCAGGTTAGCTAGCAGGTGTAGTTCGTTTCAGTTTAGCTAGCAGGTGTAGTTTGGTTCAGGTTAGCTAGCAGGTGTAGTTCGTTCCAGTTTAGCTAGCAGGTGTAGTTTGGTTCAGGTTAGCTAGCAGGTGTAGTTCGTTTCAGTTTAGCTAGCAGGTGTAGTTTGGTTCAGGTTAGCTAGCAGGTGTAATTTGGTTCAGTTTAGCTAGCAGATGTAGTTCATCTCAGGTTCGCTAGCAGGTGTAGTTCGTTTCAGTTTAGCTAGCAGGTGTAGTTTGGTTCAGGTAAGTTAACAAATCAGGTAAGTGGATAAAAGTAAATTCAGGTCAGTGGTGCAATAGCTAGAACAGGATGCCACAGCTAAGCTAACAGAACAGTCCAGTCCCAGTTGGGTTGAAGAATCTTGGGACCGTCCGGCAGCTCTGCTGGCTGCTGCCGGAGTGTCACCGGCTCCGCTTGCTGAGCAGCCGATGCAGCTTTTACCTGGATAAAAACCCTTTTGCATGAACTATGTAGTTTTCCTTCAGAGGCCAAAGGGAGAATGTAGCGGCCCAATCGCACACTAACACGTGGATGTGATGACACACTCACGGAAATGCATAAATGTTACACGCTAAAGCTGCGCTGCGATCCGCAGTGAGCGTGACTGCACCGACATCACTTCCTCTGAGCGTTACCCTGCTAACGCTAACAGTTTGGATTCGCTGTCGCTGCTGCTGTGGAAATTTTTACACAACTGATGCAAAAGGTCGGCGTTATTAGCGCGTTAGCATTGGCATCCAACGTTGAGACCTATCATAATCCTGCGATCCACACGGACGCATCTATTGTAAGCTAATATAAAAGTAGCGTGGACGTGCTAGCCAGGCGGACATTAGCTTAGCTCGCTAAAGAGCTGCTGCGTTTCTTCGGGTGTGAGCAGATTTGATTTACAGCCGCAGTTTTTTTTTTTTTTTCTCACAGTTTCGTCAGCATGTCGGCAGTGGCTGATGGGTAATCCCCCCCCCCACCGCCCGATTCCTTCTGAGCTCGGCACTCGCTCTCACCGCGGTTTGGAATCTTGCCGATACACTCGTGTTAGCGCAGCCTTACCGTGTAACATCATATGTCACCTTATTGGTTGTTTCTTTTTCTACCATGTAAGTGTGTGTGCACGTGTGTGTGTGCACGTGTGTGTGCGCGACAGAGCTGACGGCTGTTTTCAGGACAGCTGTGAGCGACTCTACATGTGTTTAAAGGAAACTAAACGAGTGTCGGCTCTTAAAAATTCCGTGTTTTATGAAGGGAGAACTGACGGAAGCGTGTGTGGCGTCGCCGTGGTAACTGCTGCCGGTGGGGTTTATTTTAAATTTATTTTTGTTTCTTTGTGTTTGTCCTCATCTCTGAATGTAACGACTTCAATGTGGGTGTAGTAAAGGTATTTTTCATAACAAAGTGGCCTCTGTGTGGAGCGGGTGCCTTGTCGTTCACCACCAGCGTGAAAGCTAAGCTCAGGGGTCAAAGGTCAGGGTTCGGCAGAAACGTGGCTCGGGGGTCGATCATTTACCAGCGAGCGGATATCAGCGGAGCCCCACTCCACCGAAGCGGCTCCGGGGTCCAATGAAGGAGCGGGACGCGACTCCCAAGACCGGGGACGTTTCTATGGCGACGGAAACCCGCTTTTACGCGACCCGACAGACCCGACCAACGCCGGACCAGAGACGCCGGACCAGAGACCAGAGTCGGGCTAATCCCCACACACAGACCCAGACCGCCTCCAGGTGTTCGGGGTTCTCTCAAGGAGGCGGCTTCCACGTGTGAGTGAAGCGGGTCGGATCGAGGGAACCAGGGAAACGCCGCCTCTCTGGTGTCAATCATTCACTGCAGGCCAGACGACCTTTAACACCGCTGCATGCTGGGTAAGTGGGCGGGTGCATGCCTGCCTGCCTGTACTGGCTGGGTGTGGGTGTGTGTGTGTGTGTGTGTAGTGAATGAAGCAAGTGCAGCAGAGCAGCGGCGTGCAGGTAAGAAACACCGCTCTTCTCCAGCTCTTCTCTCCAGTTCTTCTGTCCGGTTCTTCTCTTGGTTCCACGCCGTAGAATCACGACGCTCAGAACTTTTGGCGGGAAGCTGATTATGTCAAAAATAAGAGAAATGAAGGTCTGCAGGTCCAAATTCGCTCACGAGTGAGAGCAGGTCGCCTGTCTGGGAGACCCGGCTGGTGTTTGTGTGCTGCTTCGCTGCTGATGAGGAGCGATGCAGGAGGCCGTGTGGTCGTCATCGTCCTCGTGTCGCGCCCACGCGTTTGATTCCCCGCAGACTCACGTCCTCCTGACGGTTTGGAGCATCGTCGGGTTTTTTAGCCACAAAAAAAGACAACAAGCAACAAGGCGGGGGTCAAAGGTCACGCCGGGCCGAAAGTCCCTGCAATCGATTGTTTGACTTTTCTATCTGCTGCCCCGCCCACCCTCTGCTGATTGGCTCCCCTTTTTAAAGGTTATCAATAATAGATCACAGCACTAATGTGGTTCCAGGGTTTTTTCATTTTAAATTTAAATTCATTTTAAATGCTGCTGTTGCCCCTTTTTCACCACTAGAGGGCAGCAAAGGTCATTTTTTTTCACTAACTGCTCTCTCATTGGTTGTCGTGGTGGCGGCGGCGTGTCCGGCAGACGATGGCGGAGTCCAGCCCTTTGACCACTCACGTGCTGAACACGGGCGACGGCGTCCCCGCCGCCCGGCTGCCGCTCAGCCTGCACCGACTCGACTCCTCGCAGATGATCTGGAACATGCTGAACGTCGGGTAGGAGACCAGCACCGCTACCGCCGTTACCGTGGCTACCGCCGTTACCGCTGCCATTACAGCTGCCATTACAGCTGCCATTACAGCCCGAGACACCGCGAAGCAAACCAGCACAGACGCATGTGCACACCAGACATCAAGCCAAAACACCTCCGCCTCCCCCTGCTGGCTGGCTGCAGGATAGCTGACAAGCCCCGCCTCCTCCATGTTAGTGGGCGGGACTTCAGCCAAACTAAAATATCAAATTGATATAATTTTTCCTCAAAGATGGTTTTTCTGTCATTTCAGGTAGTTTTTAATCACACTGATGTTTGTTCAAGTCTTCAGTTGTCTGATAAGTTTGGTTATTATTTGATGCTGTAAAAAAAGGGGGCGTGGCTTCACGAGCGCGACCTCGTTCCTGCAACCAGCGCCGCCTCTGGCGCCGAATGACGCCGCCAGCACAAGACCGCGGCGGCTGAATCGCCGGAGTGTTTTGGCTTCATTTTGGTGGCAGGAAGTGGAGGCGTGGCCTCCAGATGATGACCACACAAGAGCTGAGCCCCCTAGTGGCCACTCACGTGAACATGTTTCACAATGAATATTGACTGGAGACGACGCGGCACTGCGTGATAACCATGACGTAGCAGTTTCGCAGCCATGACGCATTTGTGTGCATCCAAGAGCGCCTGCAATGTGTCAATTTACTCAAAACGTGTTGATCCTCATCGCCGCCGTTTGGCGTGGCCTCAGGACCACGAATGAAGATGGCCGCTGCCCGGGTCTCATCAGCCGCGACGCCTTCACGCCCGGCATGTACAAGCTGCGCTTCGAGACGGGCGCCTACTGGGAGAGCCGCCGCCAGACGACCTTCTACCCGTACGCAGAGGTGGGTGGGGCTCACCGCTGGAGGCCGCGCGCCGCTCGCCACAGACGAGACCGCTGCTCACACGCCGTCTGTTTACACGGTTTTACGGCGAAGCAAAAGACACGAGCCAGTTTAAAGTTGAAGAGATCACAAAAAAAGCAGACGACCATGGCACATAGTCCAAAAATGAAATAAAAACGATTACAAAACAAAAAAACACTAAAAATGCAAAGATAAAAAAATGAAGTTAGCAAAAACAGGTTTTAAGAGGTGATTTTTAAACGCCTCAGTGAAGGAAACGGTTTGAAAAATGTAAGTGATGAAGTTTAATCTCCATGAAAACGATCATCTTCAGTCTGAGGACGTCATAGTTCTCCCACGAATGATTAATAGAAGCACTGATTCATCACAGCAAATACGGTTATTTGTGTGTGTGTGTGTGTGTGTGTGCGTGCGTGCGTGCGTGCGTGTGTGTCCAGGTGGTGTTCACCATCAGTGACC
>CAAKHG010047065.1:0-10794 GCA_901007715.1 Dactylopterus volitans
ACAATCAATCGATTATCACGGACGATCATGCTGGTAATGACAGTAACAGCGGTGCGCGGTACAACTAGAGCGCTCTGTGCCCTCTTCTTCTTCTTCTATGGTTTGTTGCTGATGTTTGCGTCGGAAGTCAACCACGAACGCCCGTGTCAACGCGACTTCCCATAAGCTTTTGGTTACAACGGCGAAGGAGAACCTCGGCGCCCCGGCCCAGCCTGAGCGCGGGCGACGCGCTCGGTTCTCTCCCGGTCCTCTTTGGACTCTCTCGTTCTGTTCTGGCGTTGGCCGGCGGTCGTTCTGGCGAGCGCGCCGCTGTCCGGCATCGTCAGGACGTTTCCTGCGTCACATCCTGCTCGCAGGGATCACACGGCGTCGCGGGATCATTCGTCATTTAAAAAAAAAACCCAAAACAAAACAAACTTTGCATTACAATGACCAAAATCCAGTGTACTGAAATTTATGAAAAGTACTGTAAAGCACACTCGTCCCCGTGTGCTCCTCCTCAGACATCATGTAGAAACACAGCTCGCTACTTCTGCTTTATTGCACTGGTTCAAAGTACATTTCATTACGGGCTAATACTCAGGTTGAAGCACTGGATGAAGGCCATTTAATGGTGAAGCTGCACCAAAATAACTCCAAATCTACGTCATCGGGTCCCGCAGACACACAACCCCGGCCCGCAACATGCAAACAAAAGAGACCGGAGCTGCAGGGAGACCAATCAGAGCGGCGGCTGAAGGACGGGGCGGAGCCTGCGACTGTCGGGGCCAAGCTTTTTAAACGCGGGGGAATCGCGAGAACTTCCGATTTCCCCTCGGAAGCTCCGAGTGATTCCTCGCAAACCGACTCTAGAAAAACCCGCAGGGCGTTGCGGGGAAGAGGCGAAACGACGTGATGGGCCAGAGGGCGTGAAAGGAGGCGGAGTTTGGGCTATCGCACGAGGACACTCGGGCACAGTCCCCTCCTCCGTCCCTCTGCCTCGGCGCGCCATCTTCAAGGACGCCTCGGCGCTCTCCACCGCGCTGACTCATGCTTCCTCGCAGAAATCACCCCCACTCCGCCGCAGCAGACCATTTTAAAAATTCCATAAATGCACTTGAGAATAAAAACGCGTGCATCCTCTGCGCAAGTCTTTTATCACGTTATACGACGTACGAACGGCGCGTACAACTAACTGACGTTGCTCGTGAGTGGTGAGGGGGTTTCCTCGTTTGGCAGTTGGGCTCCTCCATCCTAGCGAGGATGACGAGAGGACGAGACTCGAGCGAGCAACGGCACCGTGAAAATACACCCCCCTCTGGAGGAGCGAGGAAACGCTGGATCACGCTCCCCCCCGCCTCCTCCAATCACAATTTATCGCCTTGGGTAGAAGGAACGGGATCAAGGAAGGGCATGAAGGCGTCTTCATCGTGTCTCGCCCCTCTCTACGCACCACAGAATCCCTCAGTCGCAAGTTGCTGGTGTGAATCCATCTTTTTACCCCCCGCCCCCACTCATCATCGGCGACGTCCCCCTGCAGCCTGGCCTGTTCGACGGGTCACTAATAAAATCACGGTGCTGGCTGACTGACAGATCAATAAACTCAGGTCAGGACCAGAGTCCGACCGAAAAAAAAATAAAAACTGGTTCCGCAAAACGCCAGCTAGCGAACGGCCCGACGCGCCTGCCATTAGCTTGTCAGCTAATCGACAACTGACTCCTTCAGGCAGGCGCCAGGACGCCGAGCGGCTTTTAGAAGGTCATAATCCAAAAAAATAAAATAAATAAAAAAAATTTAAAAATCACGCCCTCCTCCTCCGCTGCTGCTCTTCAGTCGCCAGGTCGCCCGTCTGCGCTGAGGAAACAAGCCAATCGCTTGGCTTCTTTCTCCAGATCTTAAAAACAGCGCTCCCGGCGGTCTGAAGTCCGCGCTCGCAACGGGGCGCCATCTTGAGAGCCAGACGGCGGCGCAGTGGGGCGGAGGCGCGTCGACACGCCAGAGACGCGGCGGCTTGCGAGTTCTTAAAGATCTCACACTAAAAGTGGCGATGGATGGGGACGCAGGAGCTCGCGGGGGCGTGGGGGGAGGGTCTTAGCGCTCGCCCGCTTCCTCTCAGCGCGATTCGCTGATTCGCTGATTGACCGAAGCGGGAAGATTCGCCCGCGTCTGCTTCAGGCGCCGGGATGCCGGACTGAAACCGGGCGTTTGGCCCACTGGTGGCGAGCTCGCGAAGCCCACGGCGCTCTTCGATTAAGGAGCTGCATGCTGGTCCTGCCGTCTGATTGGCTGCTGCGAGGACCAGGAGGCTGTCACAGGTCAATAAACCGGAGCGAGACTCTCAACGCGGCGCCTCCGTCCCATTTTGCGCCACTTCATTTCTCCTCAGTAACTGTCACGTTTAAAACTTAAGGACAACCTGCCTCCACTTAATAATAAATACTATGAATTTATCTAATCATTAATGAGCGGATGAATGAGCGAGGACAGAAAGCCAAAGACGGCATTTCCTGTAACTGTTAAATATCAAGTTGTTGACTTAAATGTGTCGGGCGCTTAATGGACGATAAAAATGAATAAAACTGAATCAATATTAGCAATTAAGCCAAACTTATCTCAGCTGATCATAAAATAAATACTTTTTTTTTTTTGGACTTTTAAATAAGTCGAACTGCCATCGGCCCATTTTGTCGAAGGAGATGAAAAAGTTGCATTGATCACATGACAATCCTGGTCCAATCAGCAGGCATCTCAGGGCAGAAAACATTTAACTCTGGTTAAACATCCAGAGGAGACTTATGAAGTCAGAAACAATAAAAAAAAAAAATCATAATAAAAAACACAAGAAATAAAAAGCTAATTACAGAGATATGAACAAAAACTATAACATCTCTCCATCTCCAGTAAAAGTACCACTTCCTTCAGTCTGCACAGACCCGGTTATGTCACAATAAGAAGATTATTAACATTATTCTCATTATTAATATCTTACAAAACAAAATCAACAGTGCAATAAAAAGTTGTTGTTTTTTTTATCTCTCGCTTGGCAGGAAAGAGACGGGGAAGGGCTGAGGCTTGGAACCAAGGAACGAGAGAACATCCAGAAACGAGAAAAGAGAGGAAGGTGGAGAGAATAGAGGAGGACAAGCAGTTAACGACAGACGGGCGGGAGGGGGAGGAGCAAGGTGGGGAAGGGGGGGGCGGGGCTTCTCAGGATTCTACAAATGTGAAATAATGAATGGATGGATGACATGGGAGGGCGGGAGGAAGGGGAGACGACGTGAGTTGCGGAGGAGGCGAGGATATGGAGGTTGGGGAGCAGAGGGGGATCATGGGAGATGCTCGCAGATCTAACACAGCGGGCTCCAGCTAGCAGGCTAACGCTCGCTAACGCCCACGCGGCCACTGGTGGTTAAAAGTCAATATGGCCGACAGTCTTGGCAAGTGTAACAAAAGGCTTTCGGGTTGGGGGGTGGCCGCCGTCTTTGCACTGGGGCCGCCGCGATGGAGGCGGCTGTGTGGATCGGCGAGGACGCACCGGGGCCGAGTGAAACGCTTCAAAAGTCGGGTATTTTCAAATTACCGAGACGCCTCTCATGACTCGAGAAATTATCACCGTCTCATTGCATCAGTTATCATTATTATTATCGTAGCTCCAGTGCTAATGAAAACATTTATGCCTGCTTTTAAAAGCAAGCGCGTGGCTGGCAACAATTAATGTCCTCTCATATCTATAACCTGACGGATGAGGCTTAAGTGATACATTTAAAAAAAAAAAAAACTAATTCGTTACCATAAATACGCATCGTGTGAGGAGCATACATTTTCATACCGTCCCGAGTTTGGTTACATTTGAAGTCAAAGTGTTGTTTTCCTCGCGCGTCTTCCGATTCTGCCTGAGAGTTTTCGTTTTGCGTGATTCAAAAAAAAAAAAAAACGAAGGTAGAAATGCCGTCAGTGCATCTCGAGGTGAGGGGGAGGGAGAGAAGGGGGGAGGGAAGGGAAGGGAAGGGGGTCGATGCAAGGATAGGGGATGGTTGGGTGAGTGGGTGTGGCCTGTTCTGCTGGAGGCGTGTCTGCTCTCAGGAACTCCTCTTGGTCCTGGAGTGTTGGATCAACCACTGGAGAGTGATGTCTGCAGAGAGATGACAGATGTCACGGATGACCTGAGTCATGTCAGGAGGCTTATTACCATGTGTGTGTGCGTGCGTGTGTGTGCGTGTGTGTCGTACCGATGTTGTCTTTCTCCTTGCACGAGATGGAGTAGCAGCAGATCTCTCTGTCCTGGATGGCCGACAGGTTCCTGATGACATGGAGCGACAGTTTGAGAGAGGTGGCGTAAAAAAAAAAAAAACACGCCCTTCGGGTCGGATTTGCCGCGTGACTGATAAAGAACATGGCCGCCACGCGCCTCTGCCGACCCGCTGCAGGTGAGCAAACGTCCACCTCCGAGCCGGAAAACACAGGCGAGGTTCGACTATCAGTGGTTATTCTGCGCGCCGCCTGCTTTAGCGCGTGAGCAGCGAGTTGCTCCCCTCGACGTCGCCCTCTCCTGACCAGATCGATGCCGCTGCAGTTCGGCTGGCTGTGCAGTGCATTCTGGGTCGGGCAAAACGTCAAACATTGACTGGTACTGGAGTGACATGAGAGCTGGAAACAAAAGTGGAGTACACTGTGTGTATGCACATTCATGTTCGGCCGGAGGTCTGACAGTCACCACAAACCGTCTCTGTGGTTCATGATTTCAGTGTGGCGACGTTGGCGGTTTAACGCGACATTTCTTCTCCCGAGCTCTCGTGCGGCTGTAGTAACACTTTGGTTTCTCTTGTTAAGGAACAAAAAAACAAAGACTTTTGGCCTCGGTGTTACATAAACATTTCAAACGCCAGCCCCCCACGCACACTTACATCCTCTCTATGAGCTCTTTCTCATCGAGAGCACCTGGAAGGTCCCTCTTATTGCCCAGAACCAAAACCTGGAGACAAGGCAGACGGAATACACATCAGAACACACAGAACCGGATCAAATCCACATTCATAGCTGACAAAGGTTCCATCCCTTTTCAGCGCTGCTGCTGAGCTGACGCCATATTTTGGCACCAGCAGAAGCATCATTGAGCGTCACTCATTCTTCACCGCTCGGGTGTCTTCACCCTGCTGGGTTTGGTCGCTCCGCTGGTGTATTCCGTCGCTGCAGCTCAGCACCTTCTGCCTGTGACTGTTCTCGGAACATTCTGAAACAACCAATCGGCACGCGCCAGCCTCGGGTGGTCACTGGCCAACCGTCGGCGCCACCGGCCGTTCGCTGGGGTCAGCGGCGTCGGCTCTTACCGGGATTCCCTGCAGCTGCGGTTTGTCCAGCAGGTTGTGGAGCTCGTTCTTGGAGGCTTCGATCTTCTCTGGATCTGCGGCGTCCACCATGTAGCTGCGAGGAAAGAAAACAAAACTGAGAAAAATCTGTACACTCGGCTGACAAACATCAGACCTCAAAATGGTGTTTGGACCCGGGGGAGAGGCCCCTGGCAAACCAGGACTTACACGATAGCGCTGACTCCTCGACAGTAGCGCTCCCACATGCTTCTGAACCGAGGCTGACCGCCGATGTCCCACAGCTGCAGACGGACACACCGACCAGAGAAAAACACACACACACACACACACACGGGACAAGAAACATTAACTGAGATGCAAAAAACGAAAAGGGAAACTGCGGAAACCTGATCATTAAAATGGACAATCAAAGAATCTAATGTTCTCTTACGCATTACGTAAAAATAAAAAATAATACAGGCACCTCGAAAATTGTTTTTAAGCAAGATTGAGAAAAAAAGAACTGTATTACAAATAATGCTTGTTTAATAATTATTCTACTGTTTTAAGGAAGTTTCGTATTTGATGATTTTTCAGTATCAAGGAGGAAGAAACATAACTGCTGTGACTTTGGAAAACAAGGGAAATTTGCAAATGATGTGGTCACATGTTCGGAAAACGCTCACGTTCTTCATACGACACGTTTAACCTCGCAATCAATTCATCGCTCATAAACTGATGAACACTTTCCCTAACGGAGCAGGTGAATTGAAAAACATCAAATTTATTATCATGTAAATCCAAGGATACTCATGATGGGTGAAAAAAAACTGACATATGGGCTATACATAGTATAATTATAAAAAATTTTCCTATGATTTTTCGACAGATGGAATGAGTCGATGCAGCTAAGATTCACACAACACGTGAAAGTGAGAATGTCGCAAAGTGCTGCGTCAAATCAAATCATGATGAGCTAAGCGGGAAAAAAAGTAACACCAACATATCAGTTAATCACCACAATAATAACTGCATTCCTGTATTACACACACACACATATATATATATATATATGTATGTGCTTCATTGTTGCTGTATTTTTGTTTTTGAGTTATTCTCCGATTTCATCTTCTGAGATGTGATTACATCTTGGGTTCCTTCCGTCGTCTCTGCTCCTTGGCGGTTGACTGCTGACATTTCATATGTGAAGCAAAGATCCGATTGATTGTGTGTGTGTGTGTGTGTGTGTGTGTGTGTGTGTGTGTGTGTGTGTGTGTGTGCAGGGACGAGGAGCGGAACTACCAACCTTGATGGTGACGTTGCCTTTAGTGATCTTCCTCATGTTGAACCCCACCGTGGGAATCATGTCCTCGCTGAACTGGCCCGACTGAAACACGCAGCAAGCAGAGGGGCGACACATGCTAACTGCAATTATGTCATCCATATTTGATGCCGTCGACAAGGCGGCGGCGCTGCTTCGCGGCGGTGGGTAACATTAATAACAGCCGTGCTCACAGCTGTCACACTCGCGTGACTGTCGCTGATCGCTGTCATACCTATAATTGTGATTAATTATTCAATTGTCTTTGTTCATCTTCTGCCGCCATTGAAGCATGATCTTAAGTTAACTGACACAAATGCACATCATGAAGAAAAAAAAAAGAAGCTTTGTGTAATTAAGAATAAAAAAAATTTTCTTAAGATTTCTTGCATACAGAGATGGGCAGGTGACATTTCGGTTTCATCCAACCGGTATTTAAAATTACGATCATGATTATTACACACACACACAAACAAAAATCAGAGTTGACACAAATATTCACAATGTGACTTAACCTTCGTCTGAAATATTTCACCCTTTTCTTAGACAGCTTTCAACAACAGCTACTTAATATTCAGGCCAAAAACTAAAATCCAGTCTGCGTAATTAATGAATGTGGAATCAAGTTTTGCTCATAAAATCATTAGAATCACTATTAAGAACCCAATATAAAATATACTAGTCAGAAAAGTCTATAGCTAATGCGTTCCATTAAGCTTAAACGATAATCACCATTTTCTGGTTTCGCACAATGAACATCAATATCAATCTTATAGATCTGGTGTCAGTTGCCCTGCAGTTGAAACTTTTAAACTGTTAAAGGTCTGAAACGTAGTTAAAGAAGAAGAAGAAGAAAAAAAAAGACTTCTTGGCAGGAGGAAAATCTATTTTCGGTGTGAGCCGTCATTCATTTAGCCCCCCGGGAGGCAGGAGACTGATGTCAGCTGCTCTCCTAAGGACGAGCGACTGCTGATGTACGACGGGGAGGGAAGGTCACTCTGCCCGCAAGGGTGTGGGGGGGGCACGGGGCCGGGGGGGACCCCTCCATCCCTGGACCCACACACATCTTTACCGCGGCCCTGCCACCAGCACCGGAGGGGCCAGCGGACCGGCCTCAAAACGGCCATCCGTCCCCATCCCTCTCACTCTGACTTCCAGAGGCGGCTCCGGGCGTTCCGCCGGCACCGATGCGGCAGTAGCTCCGCCCGCTGGACGGCCAGTCCCGGTCAGGAGCCCCATCACACCCGGCGGCGCGCTCGCATCCGCCGTCCGCGAGACGCGTCGGGCACGGATGCGAGTGACCGCCGCTCGCCGAGCACCTTCACCCGTCCCCCGCCTCCCCCCGGAGCCGAGCATGAGCGCGCCGCCGCCGCCACTGCTGCTGCTTGGCCGCAGGATAACAATGGACGCCGCCAGATGATGGTGATACACGGCAGCTGGCAACAGCTGTTAGCCGCGCTAGCTCGAGCCTTACCGCTATCACATTGACGAAGGTCGTCTTCCCGGAGTACTGGAGCCCCACCAGCGTCAGCTCCATCTCCTCCTTCCAGAAGAGCGCTTTAAACCAGTCCAGCAGTTTGTTGATTAGCGCTATCATCTCGGTCGCCTGGCGCTGACGCTAAAGCTAGCTGCGGTTGCTTGTGGCTAGGTGGCTCTGCTAGCTAGCTGGCTAGCGGGCTGGCTGGCTGGCTGGCTGGCTAACGCCCCGACAGTGTTCGCGAGACGCCGACAGTGGCGGTGGGTGACAGCCACGCGGGCGACGGGTGGCCGGACGGCGGCGACTGGCTTAACGCGAACCGAAAACGACGGGTGTGCGAGGTCGGTGTTTGGAGGCGCGTACGTCCGCCAGTGATTTCTAGGCTTTACGCGATGTTTACTAGCTACGCCTTTTCCTCCCGACTCCGTCAAGACCTTTATAATGAGCCCATCTACTTCCGGTGAGGCGCCTCATAATAAACGTCGGGGAGCGGGCGGCGGGCAAGCGGGACTCGCAGTGACGGCGGGGAGGGGGGGCACCGCGAGCCTCACACACCGCACACGACAACACACATCGCGGGATTCATTTCAGCCCGACGCGCAAGCCGCTATTTCAATCACGAGTATAATTTTGACCATTGACGTCGTGTAATTTGGAGGCAACTTGTCCATCCGGTTTCCCGTTGGGTGGGGCTGGCGGAAGACGCCGAGGAGAGTGGAGAAAAAGAGGAGACGGAGAGGCCGCGGGGCGCGGAGGCTGCGGTGCTGCCCCCTGGCGGACGCCAGAAAGACAACAGCGCTGACTGTCGCCTTGTTCTAGAGAATTTAGCCACGCAGTCACCCAAGATCTGGTACATTACTGCTGCGATTGATTAGTCAATATTTTCTGTGATGTTTTTTTTGTACTTTGCTCTATGCAAACAGCTTCTGTGGTTGATTCTATTACCTCACATTTAGTTACCCTAAAGTATCCTGCCTTATCTGTGCCCCTCCTACCAACTACGCTATCTACACGTGAGGACACAATGACATTACACACTGATGTATGTCCAAACATTTTCTTTTTGCAAACCTCATCCTCTGCAGACCTTGTGATTGGTTCAGACTTCACACTTGATGGTAGCCTGATAAATCCCCCCTCCCTACAACTATTTTGTAGAAATATAAACCTTTTTCCTACCTTTATTCCACATTACAATACCAGTGATTAAAAGTGAATGAAATTTATTTCATTTCTTTTCGAAATGAGCTCTGAACAGACGATACAGTGGGAGATTTGAAGGGGTTCTCAGTAGAACGATAACAACCCGGCCCCTCCCCTCTTTCCTTTGTCTTATTTCTTGTCCATTCCTTCCCCGCCATCACCCGGATGACAGTGTAAAAGCTCCCTGTGTCATCGGCGCATGAACTGAAGTGTTGCAGCGGCGGGCCCGCAGCGAGTCGTTCTCCATCCCGCCGCCGAATCACCATAGAAACTAATGAGGCGACTTCACGGGGAGCCACTGAAGGCAGCGGCTCCCCGCTCGGGCTCCCAGCCGTCTCAGTCATCCAGCCTTTATTGACCGTGGGGGAAATTTGCTTTTGCAGGCCGACTCCTGGAGCAGCCGATCGCGCGGAGCACATTAGCGTCGCGCCAGTCAGCCGGAGAGGATGAGAAGCGGGCAATAAACACTCACTCATAAGTGTCAGGTGGAGAACGGAGGCCTGGAGGTCCCCGCTTCCTCTAGAAAACCATCCGCGTGTTTCCAGTCACGGTCACGATTGTTTTTCACAGTCAGTTGGTTGATTTTTTTTTTTTCGATTATATCGTTCGGTCGATTTAGAAATGCCGATCACCCGTGTCCATCAGGTCTCTTCATCTTCATACGCGGCCTTTGTGATCGCAAGCTCACATCTCCAAAGTGCTCAAATTGTTGGCATCATGTGTCCGTTATTATTAGCGACTGAGGAAACTTTTTTTTTTGGTGTATGTGATGTACATTAAGAGAGAAACAGGAGGCCAGTCTCCTCCTGCTGGATCCTCCGACCCAGGACGCTGCGTCGCCGGCTGATCCAGCATCACCCCGGGATCTCTCAGGGCAAGAACTGGCACATTCAGAGGACGCGTCCGGGCATCCTCGGCGCTCCCGGAATACCCACAATCCCATGCACGCAAAGATGTCCTCCGGCTCTGGAACTGCCCCGGGTCAGACAAAGAAGGGTCCATGAAGACGCATTTGGGAGGAGAAACATCAGAGGACCAGTGTGTCTCGCCCGGAGGGTTACCGAGGCCCGACCCTGAAGCCAGGCCTGGGGGAGGGGTCGGCCAGGTCCAGTCCGAGCCAGAGGCATGGCTCAGGCGGGCCCAAGCCCTGCAGGAGGAACCACATGGGTCTGGTGCAACATGGATCGGACAGCGAGACCCGGATAAATGGAAGAAGACGAGAGGAGATTTACGACTCTTTAGGAAGGCAATCATTGATAGGTATTGATTTGAGGTATTGTTTCCTACATTCCTGGAATTTTTGTTGTTGTTTTTTGTTTTTTAAATACACACATAGCGGCAAGAAGGAAAATGACATTCACAAGAGTAAATGCACTTTGTCACCATGATAAGAGCAACCACGAACAACAGTTGCATAGAGCAGAACCAAGAAATAATGATCATCTTTCCGCATCTCTGATGTAAAACGGCGAGTTTCAGGATGAAATTCACGAATGAAGCGGCATCT
>CAAKHG010047081.1:0-31389 GCA_901007715.1 Dactylopterus volitans
CCCCACACCCCACGGCCCCCCCCCCCCCCCCCACTCCCCACCCACCCACCCACCAACCCCGGTTGCCATGTCGAGCACCCGGAATGCACACCAGCACCGGGAGGTTACCCTTTGCAAAGCAGGAACTTAATTTCTTATTTGATTAAGCAAAACGAAATGAGGTTAGTCTCGGGTGTTTTTTTTGTGCTCCAGCCAATTGTGTGTGTGTGTGTGTGTGTTGTGAAGTGCACCTGCTGGCTGCGCTGCTCTTATCAGCAATGGAGACCTGTGAAATCGCCATCTGGGTCGGGCCGATCTTTCACCAAGTAAAGGTCACACTCACGCCGTGCACCAGCTCCTTTCACCTGCAGTCCAGCTTTGTATTTTGACGACATGCTGTTGGATCTTTTTTTTTTTCCTTTCTCTCTCTTTTTTTTTTTTTTAAATCACCGACCGTCTTTTATAATGGATAAGGAAGCAAATTCTCCTCAGGTGTTCGGCAGATGTCGCCTCCGCCTCTGAATCTTGCAGTGCTGGTTTAGATTCCCGTAAAAGGGGGAGATGTTATCGCCGCAGAAACAGACCCATGCAGATCCTCGGCACAATCGGGTAGATTTACAAGCGTTGGCAAAGTGTGCTGTGGTCCTCAACTGATGGCCTGCACAAACATTTGTCACGGATGACATTGCGGATACAAACCTTGAAGGTTGGTGGGGGGTGGGGGGGGGTGTTTTTGAAACACATCAATATTCTTATCTTCAAAATGTGATTCATTCCACTGCCTGTTACTGTGTGTAAAACTGGGACACACACACACGCACAATTTTCGGCTCGCTGAAGCTTAAGAACGAGGAGGTTTATGGTTTCTACATTTTCTTGTCTGGGAGACATTTTTAGAGTTTCTGATCTCGTCCATCTTATTGATTGTTACTTGTTGTCAAAGTATTACCCATGTAACCAATTTCTTCTTCTGTTACCATGAGCGGCCTCTGATGGATGGGCTTTCTCTGTGCACACACACGGAGAGACACACACACACACACACACACACACACAGACAAAGACAAACGAAAAGCTGGCTGCTGTGAGGTTTTGTTTTTTTCTTTGCTCATTCATCATTGAATTAACCTAAAGACTGGTTAAAGCGATTGGACACCTGGCTTTGCGTGGTGCTGAGTTCACACGTTCACTCTGCTAACATGGCTTGTGTGAAGCGCATGTCACCCATCATGTGTACTTGTCTCGCCCAGACGACGTCTGCCTTAACCCGCTTTGCAGTTACGGTTTCAGCTGGAGCGACATGCCGACCTCAGTATGTTTCTGTTTATCGTGTACTTTTATTCGCGGGTCACCTGGAAACACCCCTGAGGCTCCTCCCTGATCGTGGCATAATAGAATTGTACATAGAAATTAAAATAACTGTCTGCAAATATCTCCATGCAACGAGCGATCTGTGCAACACGTCATTTTTCCCATGTTATGGCAAATAGAAACTGTGTGGATGCAGAAGGCTGACAATGGCCGCATTGTGTACTTGTCAAATGCAGCTCCTGCGGCACTGTCGTATACCATCATTCAGCGTCCGCTCACAAGCCTGTTTCCCTTCAGAAATAACATCGTTAAATATCAAGAGAGCAATATCTAAGGAGCAGAGCATGACGCACTTGGGAAGGACAGGACTCTCGGCCGTCCCTAGGTGTTCAGCATGTTTCACGCCAACCACGCCAGGCTTGTATCAGCCGGAAGAACATAAATGAAAACTGTCAGCTCTCCTCACTTTGTCACTCTACGTGGTTTTGAGTGAAATATCCCGTTTCGTTCTGACGATCAGGAAAAAACCACAATACGTCATCAGTCACTGAGCACAGATGCTGCTAATTGGGAACCAGACAGCCTACAAGGCAGATGAGCAGAGGATGGACTAATAATGAAAAATATTTGTCAAGATTCACAGCGTGTTTATCAAATTAGCATAGGCTTGGAGGCCATCCGCAGCATGAACAGTGAAAGCATGAAGGCAAATGGTCAAAGATCCATTAGGGCAATGGGCGCTTAATCTCCAGATTTGTCTTGGAATCATGGAAGAATGCCTTTGTACGTCCGTGGTGCACGTCAATCTAATGTTTGTAACATTCAGGTTGCAGACGTCATGAACATCGCCATACCAGAAATGGTTGATTGATCGTTAATTATTAAAAAGAGACAATGATCACTGCTTTTTTCACCATAAAACAAATCTTCTGAAATCCAACCGCAGCCTTTTATGGCGAGCGTTGACGGGACAGCTCGTGCGGTCGTGCGTATGCTCTCCTCATGCGACTCGAGGATCTCAGGATAGAAGGTGTCACTCAGTGTGCAGACTGCAAAGCCCGCTGAATGTGATTTGTGCTTCTGGGTTATACATACTCAAATTCAATTGACTTGTTTTTTTTCTGCCTTTGACTTGCTGTTGCTCACTTTTCACGTGATATAAAATTGATGTACGAGAGTTGCACTTTTGCTCGAGGTCCGCCGCCTTCTATGGTGTGATGCCTCCAAGCTGGGCTTCATGTTGCCTTGCCTTTAGCCCCTTCTTCTGACCTGCAAAGACAAAGTATTCCCTCTTGTGGTATAAAATCACAATGTTCTTTTTTTAACTCATGCAGTTATGCAGCAAATTTAGATAAAATCTTTGTGGTTGTTGTCGAGATGCCCCACTGACGAGCACTCAATCATGACTGAATACATGGGCAGCTTAACCGGGATGATGAAGGAAACCTAAAGTTCTATTAAAAGTGTGTTTTGCAGGTAAATACTGATTTTGTTTGAGCGTCATAAGAACTGTTACGAAATGTTAATTTGCTATTTAGAGATGCTATGTTTTTACAAGGTTACACTTTGTTGTTGTTTTTATTTATTTATTTATTTTTTTATAAATGAGATTTCTCAGAGGAACAAAGGGCTTCTTTAGGCCAAGACTCCAGGGTCGGGATCTTGACAGAACATATAACAATGCGGCCACTGTTTTTAAAGAATCCCAACTCAAGTCCCTCAAGAATGTGTACATGAGATGATCTCTAGAAAGCACTAAATTGTTGAAGCATTTTGATTTGGTGATTTGCCACTTGGTGCTGGAGAGAGAGGCCAAGTGAATACCGGACCCAATGTGAGGCGGTGGTGACTTTCTCCTCATTGGTGCCTTCACGGGCTGAATGGAGTCAGTGAACTGTCACGAATGGGTCATTCGGTTGTGAATATTAAGCTGTGCCAGATGACTAGGAAGTTGTGTAGGCAACCAAGAAAAGAGTTTACATTCTAATGAGCCCTCGGTCTGATGTTGTTTGTTTGAACTACAAGTGCAGAGCAAAAAGTAATAACCAGACATATGAACCCCGTGTAAACAACGAGAAAAATGTTAGTATAAGGTTTAATTCTCACATTGCACAATCGTAAGAAAAGAATGGAATCTTTAAAGTAAGTCTTGTCTATAAGATGGTTGTTCAAATCGGCATCAACTCATGTGAGGATAACTTGCAAAACGCTGTTCATGCGTGCAAAAAAAAAAAAAGGAGAAAGGAATTGAAAAATATCCCATTTTCCTCTGTAAAATGTCAGCATCGAATTGGAATGCGTCAACTCAGAGTAATAGACGACAATGAGCCATTTTTGTTATCGTTTCTGTTGTTGTTGTTGTTGTTATTGTGCTATAAATCCAGCGTACGAGTGTCAACTCAAAACACGGGGTTTCCTCCTCCCTCCATCCACACTGCTGCGGGAGAAAAAAAAAATGTCACTGCAGAGCTATTCACATGTGGGTGTGTCCGCATTAAAATTCAGGCCTCATGGAAAACAGGTAACCGGAGAGCACGTCACCTGCAGCGGCTGCATCCGAGCGCCCGTGCGGAGCTCCAGACGTCTCACTCTCACCCCTCTTGCTCTCACTGGCCCTTTTGTGCCATTCACACAGAGGGGCGATTGAGTTGCATTCAAGACGCTGTGGCTCCCAACGCCCCCACCCCCCCTCCTTCAGAGGAGCGGAGGGTGTGTACGTTCTGTTGGGTAATTGCGTGGAGGACAAATAAATGCTGTTGCCTGGCAGTCAAACAGAGAGGCACTCCTGTGTGAGCGGGATGTTTGGAGAGTGGAGGTCCCTGAGGTCCGGGGTTCCGGGGTTTTTCAAGTCTTCCTGGAACAGTCCCCGGTCTGTGATGGAGATGGCTTGCGTCAACAAGCTCAGGAGCTTGTAAGGCAAGACAAACAGAGAAGTGTGCCCACTGTTTCACACCACGAGTAGATTGGCCATTGATCATTTGAGGTGCGTGCGGTTAAGAGCGCCGCCATGGCCATTAATTCACTCAGGTTTTCATGCATCACAGTCTTCACCTGTTTGGCAGCAATTTATGTACCTTATGTCTCTACTGGATATTTCTAGCTGACACCAGCAAAGTCTCAAGTCCCAACGGCCTTGAGGTGGCCGTGTGGCGTTTGTTAAAATGCATACCTGTATACCAGGACGACCCTGTTTGTGACAAGCTCATAAGAAATCATATATTAATAAGAAACTGTAGCTAGATTTTGAAAACAGGGTTTTGCAGCTCCCATTCCTAGAATTAGTGTGTGCAAGCGGTGCATTTTGAGTATTTTTCTCAATTTCAGCTGTTCAGATTTTCAAAGCTACGTTTTTTTTTGTTTTTTGTTTTTTTTTGCCGTTTCCTTGGAAACATCTTAAGGCCTTGACTGTCATCTGAGCACAGACACTCCCTTCTCCTTCCTTCAGTGTAGTGCTGCAGCTAATAGGACAAATATGAATAACAACCTGGCAACAGAGAAGCTTTATTTACCCTCAGACATTAATACGACAGCCAGCAGATGTTTCCTGAAGAGCAGAATACCAATTTTTCTGTCTCTAGTTTGCAGGGTTTTAGCAATTTTGAGTTTGTTCTAATATAATTAGAGCTGTAATTAAACTCCATTTGCAGCTAACAAATTAGTAAATTGAAAGAAAATGAATTGGCTATTATTCTGATATTTGATGATTTACTGAAATGATTTTTCAAGTACAAACTCATTGACGGTTCGCAGATGTGAGAACTTGTCCCCTTTTGTGTGATATTATTGGCATAATTGAATGTTGAGCGGTTCAGGGTAAAACGCGACTTTTGAACACACCACTTTTGTGGATCATTAAAGATGAAAATAATCTTATAGATGGATGTAGTTCTGACTCCGGATGAACAAACAACTGAGCCAGACTTGGTCATTCTGTATTATAAATCAAAGCTAAACTTTGTCCTACGAGTTAAGTTCCACCATGTTGTCAGCGTGATAGTTACATTTAATCTGGTAATTACTGCGTGATCATATGCTGCGGTGATGATGCTGCAATGTGGGCAGCTGTGGTGCAATTGTCTGGTTCTCCCAGGGTGACCAGTTGCCTTTGAAGACTCTGGTGTCATCATGTTTGGTTTCAGTCCCTGGCAGTAATTAATGAGGGTTGCACAGTTGTTGGAAAAGCAAAAGAGAGAGACTGTGTACGGGCATCCTATTGAATCTTAGGATTACAGGACCCATTGTGGCCATAAAATTCTCACAGGAAGTATCACATCACGGTTAGCAGGTCAAACTGTATAGGTTAGGCTCCAACAAAAGAGCCGGGCAGCCATAAACCCACTTTGTCTTTGTTTTCACGAGAACGTTGTCATGTATGTATTAACGTGCATCCGCAGAAATTGTTTGAATTCTGTGAAATTGCCTAAATTGATGGTTGGTGTTGTTACTGGATTATTTGTCCCATTCAGAGGAAAACAAGGAGAATTATTTCCTCGAGGCCATTTTTGTTGGTTTACTACAATTCTGTACTTTTTAAACTTTATTTTACCATTGTTTTGAAAGTAAATCAGCAAAGATACATAAGAATACACTTGATAGTATTTGTTTCTTGCCATTTAAACATGATTTATAGTCAATTACCTTAGAGTTCGGCAAGTTATCTTGAGGGACTAAACTCCTTGTTGTGGGACTGCAAATTGTACTCACAATTATTGAGTTATGTATTTTTTCCCCATAATTCATTCTATTTTCCCAAAGACCATCCTCAAGAAATGCAAATGGATAAACAAACCCCAAAAATAAAAAAACAAAGAGCGAAATACGCAATTCATGCAATAATTGTCTTCATACTTCACAGATAAAAAAAAACAATGTGACGCTGCAACGAAAACAAGAAAAATGCAACACATTTCCTTTCAACTCTTCTTAAGGGGATGGAACTATACTGTTGCGAATTATTGTACAGTATAAATTCTCCTCTGTCCCAAAAGAGTGCGCATGCAGGTGACACATTGTTCACCAGCTGACTTGGCGCACACCGGTTGCCTTATCCGTTTCCTCCTGCAACTGAAGTCAGCTGTAGTTAACGCCCATTTTTTTGCCGACACCACTGCGGTATCATAATTTTTGACAATGTCTCGCTTTTGGCAGCATTTGGAGCTTTGGTTGATGTATTGTTTGTCACTTGACCTTGTAAGTGAATGAAATGGGTGCATCCCATTATGGGATTAAATGTCATTGGCTCTGTTTGCTGTATAACAGGATTGGATACCAGGTACCACTGCGTTGCTTAGCTGTAAGAGGGTCCAGTGGCACACACACCATCTGTGACTGTGTTTGTTCCCAGCCTCTGGTACATCATAATTTTTCAAACGCATCTTACAGGATTTTTTTCCCCCCTTCGCCAGATTTAGAGATTAATTTGTTTTGTTTGGGATGCGGCCGGGTTCATTTGCTGTTTGATTTTGTTCAAAAAGTTCCTCGTGAGTTGTTTTTTTTTTTTCTTCTTTTGCGGTAGTTATTGTGTATCTCCTAAAGGCTACGGTGGATGACATTGTGTAGTCGATATCTATTATTTAGCACGAGGCCCATATTAGCCCACCATATCTGTGCATTTATATCCTAACAAGTCATTCAATATTTATATTGAGGCAAATGATTTCTGTGCGCTAGAAACAGGATGCTGGATCAATCCAGTCCTCCACAATATATGCATGCATGTGCAAATGACAGGCTGGGTTTTTCTCTTTTTGCAGTCAACCTGCACGCTATAAGGGAAGGTTGTTATATTTCTGCAGGAATGTGGGAAAAATCAATAGTGGATATTAATGAAATATATTGCACGGTCACATAGCATTAATGAATGAATGCCAAGTATTGATTTTTTTTTTATATTATAAATTGCTAAGGTGGATGCAACATTTATAAAAAAAAGTTCTTATGACAGTATTGGTCAATCTGACTGCTGACTGCAATGAAAATGAAGTGAGAGATGAAAAAACTGAATGTTATTAGGTAAAACTGGATATCATAAATTACCCGAACTTAGTTTGCAGTTTAAAAAGGTTTACAAATTAAATCTTAATATTTTAATATCATAATATAAGTATAATATAAAAAGAAATACTATGGTTTCATGACATGTAACATCTTATCACGGCACTTTTGGTGATTTCTATCCCTCGTTGTTTTAACTTAAGTAATGTATGAATGACAAAATTACAGAATTCTTTCTCCTGCTCATTAGCATGTAAATATGCTGAGAAATTAGCCTTTTCCATTTTGAACATGCATGTTACTTTTTTTGGGTGATAACATCGGCCCATATTATTGTTGTGTCCATGCCCGATCTCTATGGGATTTTGACTAATGTAATGTCTGTAGAACAGGACAATTTTACTGGATTATTTTTGAAATTTATGTGTTTACAAAAAAAAAAATGCATTAATACTCTGCGAGCTCTAAAAATACTCCACTCTGAAAATGGTAAGCTTCTTCTGCTGCCCCTGAGAGGTGTCTGAGTCTAAGCGGTTGATCAGTTTAATCAACATTTAAACTGACCAAGCAACTTAAAGTGACTTGACCATGTGACGTCTGAGCAGCCGCATGGGAAGCAAAGCGCTTCCACGTGTTGTCGGCGCCTTTTTTTACGCCGAACTCTCACTGCTTCGGCTTCGATAGAGCGTAACGTCTCAGAAACGCACGATCCTCAGCTTTAGTCTGCTAAAGAATTGATGGTCGAGTCATGATGAATAAAAAATGGGGCTCGGATGCGGCGCGTCACGTCATCGGAGCTGGGCGCTTACCCACTGCATTGGGGTCCGAACCGTGTTGCATTCCAGCCATGTTTTTTTTGTGGAGCTCTTCAAGGAAGTTTAAAAAAAGGGTCCTCAGCAAATTGGGACAGGTTGAGGCATTTGCATCCAAAGTAGTCACACAAATAAGGCACTGCGCTGCTCATTTATGTTTATATATTCTTTCGGCTGTGTCTAATCCAATCCAAATCAAATATTAACTGTATGTAGGCATTGAAAGGAAAAAAAAAACAAACAATCCCCAATGCCGCTGCTGCCTGGCGTTACCTCTGATAAAATGACACATCTATTTTAATCACTGTTAACACAGATTGTACCCCTCATTTTTCACACAGCTCTGTGTAGTTTTATGCCAGGTTGTGATAGCAGGCCACATACAGGCCATGAAAATAAACACCAGCTATTAGATATGCCCAAGTGAATAATATCTAACGTTATTGTGGCAGCCATATTTGCCTTTTTTTCCACAGACATCCTTTCCATCCGGCAACCCCGACCATCTTCTCCTCGCTATAGGGGCTTGCTTTACCTGTACACGCGGGGTGGTGGCGGAGGTAGCATTAGAAATTCTGTATTGCTATATTGTTAATTAATATTGAGTATGTTCATGTCGGGATAGAGATGTGATGATGATGCATCGCTCAGCCCTAGTCTGCAGGTTATGATTCTGCCAAGCTCGTGTGCGTTGCGTTCAACACTATATCTAATGAAGTTAATTAAAGTAAAATGGTCTCCCTCGCTAAACATCCTCAGATTGCACCAAACATTTCAAAGCTGCTTTCCTAATCTCATTCCATCCTAAATCCTTAAGCCTCACCGCCTTAAAAAAAAAACCAAAAAAAACAAGTCTCTCCTTTCACAATCCACAGTCGCTTCTTCATGGTAATAAGAATCCTGCCTTGTCGTCAATATAGATGTTATAAAATATATCGCCTAGTTTCGGGGAATAATGGTCTGCAATCGCGCAAATCGTGTTTTTGTTGCTCCGCGTAAGATGTCCTCTGCAAAGTGAGTCACAGCACAACAAATGTTCTTCCCGTTCACTGCGGGGTAATGATGAAGCTCTCTTGTCAAAAGGGCCTTGTTGACAATTTCACAGAGTGCATGTAAGAATTTCACACTTCGAATAAAATTATGCTTTGGATTTCTTTTCAGGGGAGGTGTGTGTGAGTCAAAGGGGCTTAGTTTTGAACAGAATTGCACAGCAGCACAGCGGTTTGTTTTTTTTTTTTTACTTGTCAAAACCCCCCCAAGTGTTTCTGCTTTGTCCTCATTTTTAATTTCACCCTTGTCACATTTTTTTCGCTTCACAGTTTGGCGTCTGTGGATGTGTCTGAATAAGTCTTATTTTGCGTGACTTGCTCTGTCTGCTTCAAGGCCGCCTGACAAATCAGTCAACTTGACACAGGCTGATTATTGGCTGACTACTTTAGAAGCATATAATAAAGAAATATTCTTTTTTTTTTTTTTTTCTTAACTCTTTCTGAATACATTTGCATTGCAGGTCAAGGTGGAGACGCATGCTATTGAAATGTAAAGTGCTTTTAGGTTAACTGAGAAAAATGAGACCAAAGAAGCAAACAAACGAACCCTCTCTCTTCATCTTTATTAATTTGAGTTCATTGTATATTACTGGTCAGGAGTTATGTTTTGCATAAACCTGCAGATGCTTTGAGGACGGTCATAACGGTACGTATATTCCTACCGAACCACCACAGTTTGCACAAGTTTTATTTTGCTAATCTTTAGTATCTACTTTTATAACATGAGAGATGCTTTTTCAGTTTTGTAGCCTATTTGACCTTGTGACCTATTGCCTTTTAAAATATATGACTCACTGTTCAACACGCTGCAGGCTCTGCCAACTATCTCAGGTAGTTCAAATCGACACTAGTTCGAACAGACTGTAAGTTGCACGACAGTGTGTTTTAAAATGAATGTAAAGAAAACAAAATTTATGCATTTGGGACTTTTTGTTGTTTTTTGGTTTTTTTTCTTTAGCTTTAGAATTTAACCGTGGCCCCAAAACCGAGATACGAGCGCGCGCCGTACTGTGACTCCTGTGTACCGTTACACCCTCTAACTTTAAGATGTTGGACCGTTCTGTTCTGGTGCCGGTTTAGTGCACCTCTGCGCTAAAGGCGATCAACAACTAATGGGCACATGGGAACCCCACATGTGACCTGACTAATAGTAACTGTGACTCTGTGGAGGCTAAAGCAGATTATTGTTGCAGTCCGGCCCGGCAATCTGTCTGAAGACATCCACTTCCCTTTGAGTCGCAAGAGGCTCTGCAAAGGCGATTTTATTGGTCGCTATCAATCCCAAATGATCTGGACAAGACTGAAGCTGACAGATTTAAAAATGCTCGGTGCTAAGTTTATACACACTGAATCCACAACCTTTTAAATAAACGAGGATATATATTTGAGATGGTTTCACAAACTCCTGCTAATAATTAATGAGAGGACAATGTCATTCTTAAAAATTGCAGCCGATGCGTGTGCTATATTTAAGAGCCTTCGGCATCTGAGAACACCTATATTTTTTACTAATTTACGAATTCTCATTCATTCTGGCGCTCACATTATAGCAATCATCCTGTGCAAGTAGCTTGTAATTAATTTTCATTGATCGGATAATCACTGAGAATTACACCAAATTAGGCAATGACACACAATGCCAGCCATTTGCTTGCAGTTTTGTTTGCTCGAATTGGATTAGCCGAACTGACATTTAATGTTCTCTGAAAACATCTCCATCATGCATTTCATGTTTTTGTGGGCTTTTTTGATATATATATATATATATATCTGGTTACTGTTTGGAGCGTAATGAAACAGCAGCATAGATTGTTTAATGTAACATCGTGCCTCTCGCTATAAGAGAGATGACGAATGTGCAATGCAGAGGCTTTCTGTAGTGTGAAATGGCTGTGGGTTTTTATTTCACTGCAAAACATCGCAATTAGGATTTGACTGTAAAAGCTCAGAGGAAAAAATGTTCCACTATCATTCAGTCTGGATGTTTTGTGTGAAGCATCATTTGATGGCGTGTTTGTGTAATGCCCGCGTAGCTGGCGAAAAAGCGCGGACAGATTCTGTGACATTTACGGATTTAAACGCTGAGTGCGTTCCCTTAAGTGGCAGCCATTAAATACACAAAGCTGGAGGTCTCATATATATCCTGGTATATAACACTGTTTGGTCAGGCTAAACAACACCTAGACAAACATACAAAATGAGCTTTTTGGGTCAACACGCCCAACAGCAGGTGAACAGAAAACCAATCGTGTATTGATATTCGATGAAAAAAACATTTTTTGTGTAATATGCTAGCTCATCGAAGGCAACACCTTTAAGAGACAGTTATGAATAGATAACTTTGGATTGACACATTTTTGTGAAACTTCTAAATTAGAAACACAATCAATGAATTATGCCTCTTGGAGCAAGGTGTGTATTTGAGTTGCACACCCGTCTCTCTGACCAGTGGGAGCTGCGGGATGGATTTGTAGTAAGTCATAATTAAAATCCCCTGCACCCACTCGTAATTTTTTTCCGAAATAGACGTGGGCGGAGTAGAAGTGCTCACCATCCTTTTCAGCCAGTTTTGACCAACTTCTTTCCAGAGCATCTTGTAACATTGAGGTGTTTATGTGCGTGCGCGCAGTAAACAAAGCAGTTGCAGGCTCATTCTCTTGGATTCAACAAAGTGCATCGGGCGGACCCGACTTGCATTAGCACTCTTAGTGGCTAGTTTTTATGGGTCGATAGTTGCTACCAAAAGAAAACGCTGCTGCACTCTAAACGCACTCTGTTGTTCCACGGCGTAGCTACTGTGTGGTACCTGTTGTGAGTTAGCAGGTGGCTCAGACAGGCTCACCGGTGCGCGCGCGCGCGTCTGTGTGCGCTAAGCTGCAGTGTTATCTTTTTGTGCTTCAACACCGTAAACGTGTCACCACATCTCCAATAAATTTCAGACAGCGCGGGGGTCACAGTCGTCTCAGCCGGGGAAACATAAAATGCTACTTTGCGACGCAACACCGTGACTGTTGAAATTTTCCCCCGGAGAGGGAAGTGCGCTATGATGCTCACCTGTCTGAATGGCACTTTATGAACCTTGTGCTCCGTTTAGTCCCCCGACAATCTTCTATCGGTTGGTGATTCTCATATTATCGCCTGTCCACTCAACCTCTCTTCCTCCCCAGCGTCCTTCAAAGTTGTGCTTAAAGAGCTTTGCTGCCTCAAGTCTGAGGAGCTACTGTGTCTGCCAACAATTGTATAGCAATAGCTGCCTCGCTGCTGCTGAAAGTTCCTCTGTGAACATACAGTGGAAGTCACACTTTGATGATCCCTCGTGAGTATTTTTTGCCAGATTCAGAATATATGTGCCTGCTGCAACTATTTTCTTTCCTTCCTTGTTTTCCTTTCTCTAAAATCTACCAAGTTGCAGTAGTACTAAGGTTGCTTTACAAATTGTTGAATACATTACAGTTAGCCTCAGATGAATTGTTATGCAACCACAATAGTCCTCTGTATTACTGACTGTGTGAGCCATATGCGCATCGTGCTGCAGTCAGTGAGCCATTGAGTGTTTAAGCTATCAAAGCAGGCCACAGCACAATTACTTTGAATTCACGACCTGCCCTTATTGAATCTGTCATTCAATAATCTCAGGGTTTGTGAGTTCTTTAGTTATCAAGAATGCAACGTGAAAAAATATTCATTGCTATTTTTCTTTGAGGAACCGAGATGTTCAGTTTCCAGGATGAGGGCGTCGACAAACTGCCTGCATACATAATGGCTGCAGTCTTGAGCCTTCAATCGCGTGATTTTATGCCTCCATATATTTTAAAGATACAAATATGATTTGGGTTTTCACTTGTTTTTGGTGTTACCGTCCTGTCTTGGGGAAGCGTGGTTGGTCTGGCTTCCCCCTCCCAATGTGGCTGCTCTCCACAGCGTGCTGTCAGCCTGAGTTAGCATCACCTTCGCAGATCAGTAGCACAGACATGCCGTCCTCTCCGCTCGCTCTGCAGCAAGCACATATTGGCTGTAAGAGAGCTGCGTCTCCCCTGTATCGCTGTTGTTTTCTGCGCCGGCACAAATGTGTCACGACTACGACTTTTTCCGCAGCCTGCAGCTACAACAAAGACACGTCTGCAACCAGGCTGCGTCCCAGCAGACGCTCTGAGACACACACACACACACACACACACACACACACACACACACACACACACACACACACCGACGTAAATTGATGCACCTACTGCTGCTCATGCTGAAAGTCATAGTTATTATCATCAGTGTCAAAACACAGTCATCAAAAAACTGATTTAGCTGGTTTAGCCCACGCTTAATCTCCGTATTTTCTCCGTCGTCCTTGTACACGATGATTTTAGATAGAAACTTAAATGCCAAACCAAGACAAGTATTAATCAGGCAGCTTTGGAAGGAAAAAAAAAAAGTCCAATTGATGTGAGAAACCACAGGTTGAATCTCATTATAAGCACAGAGAAAAAAAAAAGATGGAGATTGCTTATTAGCACGGATGAGACAAACAGGTTTTCCATCAGGACATTTAACCTCAGGCAGAAATAATTTGTATGGACATTTTGAAAAGACGCTTACATTTTCTTTTTGTCTGTTCTGCACAGTCAATAAGCACAAACCATGGATTGAGACGACGTACCATGGGATCGTGACAGAAAATGATGACAAAGTGCTTCTGGACCCACCCCTCATTGCTCTGGACAAGGATGCCCCTCTACGCTACGCAGGTGAGGGAGGAGATCTGAAGCTGCTGTTGCTGTCCCTTTAGGTCCTCACTTAACATGGAGTAACTTTCCTCATTTCAGACCTAAATACACACTTTAAGCTTTGAGGTTGCGTATGAGGGATGCAGATAACCGTCCCTGTGGGGGGAAATCTGAATTTCAGTCTGAATTTCACGTAAATGTCAAAGGCGCAAAAAAGTGTATGCTTAAAGACGTCGGTTTGCTTGTGGATTATGTGTAATCTGGGCTGTTAATTCCTCTAAATGAAACACTCTTCAAATAAGATTTCAGCTCAACACATGAGGCTTATTCTCTTTTCAAGGTGCCATATTAACTGTGGATCATTATCACTATGATAGACTGCCGATTATATTTGAGGTTTCTGTGATTTTAGGCCATATTTGAGGTTTATATGTGCTTGAACAAATCCAACAATCACTGACGTTCATTGTTAAATAATCACTTCATTTACGCAGGCCTGGCTGCAGACTTGAGTAGCTCGACGCATGTTTCATTTTTACGACACGTCAGTCATTCTGTTATACAGCTGGCGACCACGTTCTCCAAATTGGACCTTTTGATATTCAGATCAAAATACTCTTTCATGTCCTTCCCCGCTTTGTGGAGACACAATTAGTGTGCTTTGTGAACCAAAGCAGCATTAGCTCTGGAGGTTTTAGTCTTATCAGGGTTGAATTTGGACAGGAGTCAAGGCAGCACAGCACTACAAGTGATTTCCCACTATATCACATCACATGAGATGTGTTATCTTTTTGTCTGCTCCTACCATCACAGTCGGAGCTCTCACTCCACTTGATGTGACCACATTTATACGAGGCGGTCTCTCCAGATTTATGAAGTGGCTGTAAGTGTAAGATGAAAATAGAAACATCATGTGATGATTTGCAAAATATTTGAACCTCACATTTAATTAAAAATTGCACAGCGACAACATTTCAAATGTTAAAACTGAACATTGATTTTTTTTTTTTTTTTAATTATATGTCCATTTTAATTTGAAATAGATTGGACAGAGGCAACAACAGACTGATAAAGTTGACAAAACCTGTCTCTGAACTTCTCACTATTAAGATAATTGGCAAAAGGTTAGTAACATGATTGATTATAAAAAAGAGCATCCTAGAGATGGCAGGGGATGCCCTCAGTGAAAGACTGTGCTGACTAATGGAGCAACAATTTAAGAATAATGTTCCTCGGTGTAAAATTACAAAGAATCTGGGAATCAAAGTGGCCAATATTCCCGTCCTCTCTGTAATATTTGTCTCAACAGTAAATTGGTGCTGAATGCAATTTGGTGCTCGCACTCCTTTCAGCTGGGGCTCCCTTTTCGGAGAGCAGGGCTATGCAAATAGGCTCGAGTTTCCCTGTGAAACTGGCTCTCATGAGACGGAGCCAGCAATCCGGCTTCACGTGGCAGCAGGGCTGACTGGCTTTGTCGTGCCGGCACCCTTCTAGTCGGTCCATCTGCGCCAACAGAAAAAAAAAAAAAGTTCACTGTCGAGGCCACAGAAGCCCAATCACAGGCTTTCGTGTCAGATGTGAGTAGGTGAATGTCGATAATGAGCAATGACTCGCTGTACGAGTTTGCGAGTGTGTTCGAGCGATGTACTGTGGGGCCGCCTCTAAGCGCCAGCCTTAAGTAGGTCCGTCTTTCAGTCCGTGTTTGTGCACATGACTGTGTGATGAGTTCGTTCGACGCCGTCTGAGCTTAAACGGTAAAATACAAAGTCCTTGCAAACCTGAAAATATGATTAGTGTAGTGCATGATTGAGATATTTTTATTTCCCCCAGAGTTTGCAATTTCCATTGAGCTTTTCAAATGCAATTCTTCAAAATGCACATTAAATGCCTTTATGGAAACACTGGTGTTGTGATGGCTGACCCAGTCAGAGCTGAGAGGCCTGTGTGAACACTGACATGCTGAGGAATTCCTAAAGCCCTGGTGTAAGCTGGTCATTAGAGCTGTGGTGAACACAGAGGCCCACAACTCCCACTGCATGACTGGTCCTGAACAGCAGCCCCTAATGTGAAGTCCACTTCCAACTATTCAATAGGTGAAAACCAAATGACCAGGTCCAACCCCTTGGAGGCCCTGACAGGGCTTTGCAACAGTCGGCAAAGGGGCAACACTTCGTTTTTATTAATTCATATTTAAACCACGTGTTTGAAATTATTATTCAAGTGAATGATTAAACTGGTTTTGCTTCAAGTATTTGTTCAGAATTTCAACACTACTTATGGGCATTTTCAAGGTGCCTTCATGTGCGTTATCAGATCTGTGCAGGCACAGTGACTCCTGTGGACTGACGTTTAAGATGAATTGGTTTTTAGGCTTTCCAGAATCCCTCAAAACAGTGAGTTTATGTGGTCATAATTCAGTGTTCTGAATTTGCTGATCCAATGTTGGATCTGCAAGATGATATCTTTTTCTTTTTTTTTTATGCCTATGAAAAAACTAAAAATGAGCTTTTCCGAACATGAAAGCAAAATGCAACATTATGTCTGCTCCCTGTCCTCTGTCTTCTCTGAGCTTCTAACTCTTCTTTAACTCATTTGGGTTTATCTTTTCTCCCTTCCTTGTAGAGAGGTTTGAGGTGACCCTCACTGAAGAAGGTGATCTTGGGCTCTTTCTTCTGCCTTGTGCTTAGTTGTTACTTATTAACCCACTAACGCAAAACAGCATCCACACTTCTACACAGAAACTCCCGTCATGCTCTGTAATCTCCCCATTTGATTTTCTTGACGTTACATTTTTATTTTCTCACCTTAAATTTTTTTTTTTTTTCGGAGTTCCAACAGCTGGATGAAAAGTGTGATGTGGGGTTGACTGTACTTAGAAATATCTGTGCATGAGACATCCATTGCAGTTTGCAGACCCTAACAGTTTTTCAGCTATCACCAGGAAAAACAGAAAGCTGCTTAAAAACAGGAGTTCCCATTCAATTTGCCGCTGTTTTACCCAACATTCCCGATTGAAATGTAATAACAAAGTAAAATCTAAAAAGATCACATGAAAGGTTGAAGACCTATAAAAGGCCGTGGCGATTGAAGCAGAAATTGGCACTAGAATTGGTCTTTCAAAAAAAAAAAAATTTCAACACTACTTATGGGCATTTTCAAGGTGCCTTCGTGTGCGTTATCAGATCTGTGCAGGCACAGTGACTCCTGTGGACTGACGTTTAATTCTTCAAATGAAAGCTGCTGAGATTGTTAACTAATGCAAACTCTCTCTGCTGTTGTTGCATCTCTGCCTCAGTGGACTTCTTGAGTTGATTCTCCACCACTAATCTCTACCATTAGCATGGCTGCAGTTGTCATTTGATGTGGATGTCAAGCAAGTTGATATTTCTAACCCCAGTTCTCATCCAGTACCTTTTTGTTTGAAAAATGTAACTGAGCTGGTTTAATTCCCTTATATGATTTTTTTTTTTTAATTTGGTTTAATTTTGAAGTATATCTGCTTTAAATTACACAGGAAGACCTTTTAATTGAGAGAATATTAGTGGTGTTGTGAGACTTTTTTTTTCTCCCCCCCCTTCACAGAATTTGAGATTTTTACAACTGAATTTGTGCTGGATCACCGCATCGCAACGTTCCTTCTTTCATTTATTTATGTTCTTTATTGGTTCCCCCGTTAGATTAGGCTGTCATTTTTATTCATTAGAGAGATAAATGATCTACCCTGCAAACACTATGTTCTGTGAACTTCGTTTTTGGGCTTGGTTCCATGGCTTTGGTTTATGATATCCTCCTGTGAAATTGCCTGCCCACATCTTTTCGGTTTCTGCCTGCATGACTGGATGCAATGTTTTCAAGTGGCTTCGAAAAGACACACCGTCTTCTATCTGATACTAAATGTCCCACACCCCTCCCCGACTCCCCCCAAAATGCTCACCCATATGACAGTGCTTTTGGGCTTCCTCCACAGACACCACCCTCCCCCAAAACTTCAACTCCCTGGCTCCCAAAACCCGTGGCTGATCTTTTTGTTTTGTTTTTGCGTCAATTAATGGTTTTGCTGTTAACATATACATTTTTTTTTTTTTTTTGGCTTTAAATTAAAATGAAATTTCAAAGCTGTCGTCAGCCATTCTGAGCAAACCCATCTTTTGGCTCTTGACGTGTTCAGGTGAGATTTGCGGCTTCAGGATCCACGGCCAGAATGTGCCCTTCGAGGCAGTGGTTCTGGACAAGTCCACTGGCGAGGGGGTCATCCGAGCCAAAGACAAGCTGGATTGCGAGCTGCAGAAGGAGCACACTTTCACTATCCAGGCATATGACTGTGGAGAGGGTCCCGATGGTGCCAACATGAAGAAATCCCACAAGTGAGTCAACCTTTGCCGTTTGGTAAATGTCTGACCTGATGTCTGCCTGAGTCTCCCAGTCTTGGCTAGTTGGACAAGACTGAAGTAACAGCACGGTGAGCAGCATGCTGGTTCACGTCGTGCACCAGATAGCTCGCTGTCGTCTGTATGAGCGTTCTTCGGTCAGACCAAAACAACGCTTGGAGGAACAACCATGAAAAATGTTGGGGGGGGAAACGAAGGCACTTAGAATATAATCGCGGGGCCGAACTTACCCAGTTTGAAGAGGCTAACAAATGTAGCACAGCTTAAGCTGGCGAGAGGGCAGCCGTAAGTCAGCAGCCTCAGCTATACGTGATGCTGAGGGTCCTTCATGGGCATTGGACTTTCTGGTTTTTCCTGCATCCTGGTGCATATTTTTATTTTGACATTTATGATAATCAGGTGCATGAAAAAATGAAAGACATTTGATGTATGCAAATTGTGTAATTATGTGTTGTTATATTAAAATGTTGCACCTTTTCTCTTAAGCTAAATATGTTAAATAAGTGATATGAACTGAAATTCGACTGATGGATTTTATTATTGAAAAGAAAAGTTCCAGTTACCTGTAACACTTACTTTTGAGATCTGCTAGAGTAAGTTATAGACGGTCTGGTCAACATTTCCGTTACAGAGAAGTGTACACCATCAGTTATAGTTCAGAATCAGAATTGCAGTTGGCGAATGGCTGTCAAGGAGACGTTTGGCCAGCGCTGCTCCTGAGGAGCTCGGGTGTTGGAATATGGGCCAAACTGCTGCTAAACAGGAAAATGGTCGCACTCTCCTCCCTTTTGTATCTGAACATCAGCTGCTGGCAAAGTGTCCCTGAATGTGCAACTTGAATGTGTCCCAATCAGGGCCACCGTCCACATCCAGGTAAACGACCTCAACGAGTATTCGCCAGTGTTCAAAGAGAAGTCCTACAAAGCCACCGTCATTGAGGGGAAGAAGTATGACAGCATCCTGAAGGTGGAGGCGGTGGACGCAGACTGCTCTTTCCAATTTAGCCAAATCTGCAACTACGAGATCGTCACCCCTGACGTGCCCTTCACCATCGACAAAGATGGTAAGGACCTTCACCGAGCGCTCGCGTCCCGAGTGGCCGGACGGGAAACGCTGCAGGAGCTTGTTGACGATCATCACGTTGCCTTATCGATCTGTGTAAACAACTGCAAGTTATTTAGAATTCACCTCGGCTTGTTTCCTTGCGAGACAATGGCAAGTAAATTTTGCCCGCCGCGCTCAGCCGTTCATGTCGGACTATTTGTCTTTGCGTCTTGCAAAACAAAATTAAAGATCCAGCAAAAAAAGATATCCAGAATCAGAAGATATGACACTCGGCTTTGATTAAAAAGGAAGCACAGATAGGTGGCAGTGTGAGGGGGAACAATGAGTGTGAAGATGCTCAATGCTGTTGTTTTTCAACTGAAGTCAAAACAAACTCCCAAGACTTTGTTTTTAATCTTTAGCATCAGACTCTTCTTGCTTACACCTCGGCATGCTAATAAGTAGAGCAAAAAGGGAGATTATTATGTATGGATCATAGGAAAAGTCAATCAAAATACCATACTTTTACTTTGGTTAGACAGCGAGTCGCTCTTTTGTTGTGTTGTTTTATACATTTCGGTTTGTCAAAGCAAGCTGAACATAAAGCACTTTACGTTTTGATCTGCTGCTCATGAACTTCAAAGGCTTTAATACCTGTCTTCATGTTTTCTTTCTTATTATTTCTCTGAGTTCCCCAGCACCACTGCAGCTTTACAATTAAGCGCAGCAGTCACTGAACCACTCGTCCCTGCTCTGTTCAGGTTTCATCAAGAACACGGAGAAGCTGAGCTACGGCAAGGAGCGCATGTACAAGCTGACGGTGACCGCCTATGACTGTGGGAAGAACCGCGCCTCCGAGGACGTCCTGGTCAAGATCAGCGTCAAGCCCACCTGCAAACCCAGCTGGCAAGGTGTCCCAGCTCTCCCCACTGTAGCTTGCCAACCATTTAGATGCGTCAGTGTTGAACAAAAGCAATCCAGCGACGCTGACGTTTTTCACAGAGGTTGCGCTCACCCATCATTGAGCCTTGGTGCCTTTTATTTCTCGCTAAAAAGAACTGAAAATTCATCTTAAAGTGTAATTGCTATTGACAGGCTCCGTATCGACTGCCCGCCTGTTATCTGTGCTTTTTGAAGGACGATCTTTTTCATCCTTCCCTCTCTCCCACGTCCTCCCTTAGGCTTCAATAAGAGGATTGAGTACGAACCTGGCACAGGCAGCCTGGCCCTTTTCCCCAGCATGCACTTGGAGACATGCGATGAGCCAATCACCTCCATCCGTGCCAGCATCGAGCTCGAGACCAATCATATCGGAAAGGGCTGCGACCGTGACACCTACTCTGAGAAGTCCCTGCACAAGCTGTGTGGTAAGTAGCTGCTCTAACTGCTACAGCAGCGGTGTGATTTCACTTCATGTATGAGGTGACTCCACTGGAAATCCTGAAAGTCAGTGGATGGAATCGAAATTATTCTTTGATCCTGCACATTTAAATGGCCCCTCCAATAGCTTTTGCCCTCCTGGGTTGTGTTTTAGGAGCCAGCTCTGGCACCGTGGAGCTCCTGCCTGCACCCAGCAGCTCTGCCAACTGGACGGTAGGACTGCCCACCGATAATGGGCACGACAGTGACCAGGTGTTCGAGTTCAATGGCACCCAGGCCATCAAGGTTCCTGACGGCATGGTGAGCACCAGCCTGAAGGAGCCATTCACCATCTCTGTGTGGATGAGACATGGCCCCGGGGCCCATGAGAAGGAGACCATCCTCTGCAACTCTGACAAGACAGGTAACTGAAAGTCGATTAGAGGTAATCCAGAGTATAGAATAATGGTTGTAACTATGCTACTAAAAGTTAATGTATGATAGTGATTTTTGAATTTGTCCATATACCATAACATTCTTATGACACAGTCATAAACGTTATTCCCGCATTGTAAATGATCAGGTCGCCAGCCCACTCAAATATGAATATAATCCTGCTCTCACCTTTGCATTGATGGGAATCTCATCTAATGCAAAGATGCATTCCTGCCTTATGTAGTATGAGAGTTCAGAGTATCAGAGAGGTTTGTAAAATTGTAAAGTAAATAAATAAATAAATACAAATCCTCTTACTTGGCTGTCGGACACGACCGCTGAACCATATGTACAGGTAAAAATGCATTAAACTTGCACATTATCTCATCAAGACGTGCAGTCATGTAATATTGAAATGTCAGCACCCTGTGTTGTATGAAAATATCTCGTGTCTAATGAAACAGACAAAACCTGATTAGTTTTTCTCTTGTCCTGCGGCCGTACTCAGCACTGCTGCCCATGCGACCGTCTGAAAATATACCCCTGAGAAAAAAACAAGATCTAACTGCGGGCCATAATCAGTGTTTTCGCTCAGCAGGCAGGCTGACTAATGGACACACACGTTTCCTTTTTGCATTTTCTTTCTCACCTCTGCCAAGCGCTTGCTCACCTTTCCATTCTAAGTCATCAGTTGTAAATGTTGCATGTGCTCCCGAGCGACGTGATTTTTATTCACCGTAAAAGTCTGTGCCGCGGCCAGTGAGGGGGAGACGGCTCACCAGCCTTCCTACTGACTGCTTATGTAAGAGGGATTACATCAGAGCGGCTGTGCCGTGGACAGGAAGCCTCCATACCCATGATCTCAGTGCCATTCATGACCTCCATTCAGCACGGAAACTCGGAACGTCTCACATTCAGATTGAGTCTTAATTTCTCGGCGTCAGTCAGCTCCTGTTACTGGAAAAAAAATAAATAACCACAACAAATTATCCGCTCAAGCCGTAGCACATGGCATTACATTTATGGAGCGCGGGTACGACCACAGAGGGGGTGCAACCGGTTGAGTTCACTGTCAAATTAATCTGTAAAGTTGATAAGTCTCTTAAATGAACATCGTACTGTTAATTCACCAGAGTGGCTCCAAATGTTTCACTCCGTCCAACTGGCAGCATTTCAAATCTAAAGTATTAAAGCTGATAGAGTTATGAGAAGAGAACGCAGGCATATTTATGACATTAGCCCCAGCAAATGGTTTGTTTTCACACGAGAATAATGAATATTTCAAAAGGAAAACAAAACTGACATTATGCCATTAAAATAATTGAACTGTTTCAATGCACGACCTCAGTCTAATAAACAAGACCCCAGTAAATTCTCGCTCAGCAGTGTGTTTGGTGTTGATGTTTCTGTGGGAGTGATTTGTTCCTTTAGTGCTCCAAGAAATACCACTGAATTGTCTTTATGAGAAATAGTAGTGATACATAACATCCCTTTTTTGCAGAGTCATCTCTGAGAAATATTAAAAAGCACTACCTCAGGCCATTTAAGATTTCCTATATTTTAATGGTTTACTCTAACGTGCTGGCTTTTTTGACTCCTATGGCAAAACGTTTTGTAGTTGAGAGAGAGCAGGGGGGGAAAAAAAATATCGCTGTCTAGTGGTGATGGTGCGGATGAAAGATGTCAGTCGTCATCCATCCTCTCGACGCGCTCAGAGTTGCAGTCTGGTATTCTGATCCGGTCTCATGTTCTCCTCGGCAGAGATGAACAGACACCATTACTCGCTCTACGTGCACAACTGCAGGCTGATCCTGCTCCTTCGCCAGGATCCGTCGGAGGCGGAGAACTACAAGCCGGCGGAGTTTCACTGGAAGCTCGACCAGGTACGGCGAGTGGGGGTGAGAGCGGCGGTCCGTGCGGGGCGCCTTCCCCGCGCGAGAACGGCGGAGGCCCGCTTGTCACCGTCTCGTTTGCCCCGTCGTGTCGTTCGCAGGTGTGCGACAAAGAGTGGCATCACTACGTGGTGAACGTGGAGTTCCCCACCGTGGCGCTGTTTGTGGACGGCACCACGTTTGAGCCCTTCCTCGTGACGGAGGACTACCCCCTGCACGCCTCCAAGATTGAAACTCAGCTCACCATTGGGGCCTGCTGGCAAGGTACACTCTTAACTTTTTGACGAATATGGCGGACTTGTCGTACCTTGTCGGCAGAATGTTTTTATTTGCCAGCGAGCATATTGCACCAGTGCGAAGGAAGACATGAATTCCATCTGCGTTCGGTGAATTCTGTCGGCAAACTTTTTTCTTTTAAATTCGTGTGTGATTTAAATATTAAAGGGAAAATTCACCAGGTTTTAATGTCATGCTGTATTACCAATCAGCGTTGATGGCACATGTGGTCATTGAAGCAGTACACACCATAGCGAGTGCCATGCGTCAGCGCCCTACATGTACCAGGACGCATTCTGAGCTTCTGACATTAAACCCCCAGATCTCTCAAAGGGCACCTTTTGGGGTTTTCGACGGCGACGGCACCCAACAAAAACCTGACCTTGCTGAAATCGATTTGCAGCTGGATGATTCCCCCTCTCTTGACATCAGATGGCAGTTCGAGCAAAGGCACCGCCGCCTGCGTTTGCTCTCGTCAGCTCAGGTTCTGGATGATCCAGCCCTGACACAGCCGAAACGCCGCGGAATGTTTTCCTCATCCAAAACATCCTCTGCGCTCGTAGTTTGTGGACGCTACTTTCAGCATTTGAAACGTAGCGATTTTGCCATAAAAGTCAAGAGAAGAGAAGCTTGCCCCCTCTCTACCGAGAGGCGCAGAATAGAAATCCAAGCTGAAATTGCCTGTATTTTTTTTTTTTTTTAATTCCACAGGCTACGTCATGTTACTTCCTTTTTGCTCCCACTGGCCGCGTCTACCATCAACGCTGATCGTAAATGCACATAAAACTTGGCAAAATCCTCCCTCTCTAAAAGGTTCTCCAATGCTACCTGCATTATTGCCGTTGATTTAGAGCTTTAACAAAATTAAAGTGTGCATGTTATTTTGTGCGGTAGTACCATCCTCCTCTCGAACGACGCGCCACAACCTCGTATGCGGCGTCTGAATCTCTCTCCAGCGGATCCTCAACCTTCCTCCCTGTCTTCTTTCTCGACTCTCTTGTTTCTGTCCTCTACAGACAACTCAGGACATGACAATGACACTGAGACTGTCTCTGTGTCCAGCTCAGGTTGCTCCAATCTTTCCCCTCCTCCAGACATGTCCATGTGTCCACAGTGTCCCACCGCGCTAACTGCATCCTCATGCCATTTCAGCTAGAATGATTTCTATACATTCTAGACAGACATTTATTATTTTTTTGAGCATGGTCCAGACACCGTTTTAATTTTAATGGCCTGATTTTTTTTTTCCTTTTTTCTTTTTGCCTTCACTTCGCCCTCCGATTACACACTCACTGCAGCAACTTGTTGTTGTTGTTGTTGTTGTGCTTGTTTTAAACCAGAGCCTGATATAGAAGCAGACCAGAAAGAGACACACAATGAGCAGCAAACCCCTCTCCTGCCTGCAGCATCTTGCAGCATCTCGCTGTTTTGGCTCTCCTACAATGACGTTGGGGTTAAAAGTCGTATCTCTACCATATCAGATTTCAAAGCTACTGCAGGCGCGCGCGCACACACTCGCACACACATACCACTGAAGGACTGCGTGACCTTGAGACGTTGAGGTCTGTCTTTGCCCCGTAATGGTTTACGCGACAGGCAAAACTCCTTCACCTCACATGGAGCAACATTGTTTCAAAACGTGCTGAAACAGACAAACAGTAGTTACAATAAGTTAAAATCCCGAGGCTCCAGGCTTCTTATCTCTGTGTATTCCGGGGATTTTTCTTTTATCAGGACGGTTCCATTATTTTGTGCCAATAAGCTCACCCAAAGGATTAATTCATCACTATTAAAGATAAGCCTTTCTTTGAGTTTCCCGTTTCTCTCCATGCAGTTTTTTTTTTCTCTCCACAGTAAAACAGCAGTCCTGTTGATGCAGATGTTGCATGTGCCTAATTTGTATATTAGCTCCTCCATCATTTTTGTGTCTTGCTTTATGAGCCTCAGGCCCTGCCAGGGCGCACATACTAACTTGCATGATTCATACTGGCGGCATGCTTGAGTTGTCATCCCAGAAAAGGTGATATCTGTGGTACCGCACACTCAAATAACCGCCCTGTGTGTGTGTGTGCTGCTGTCTCTTTGCCCTCATGTCACTCCTGACGTATCCAGGCGGACATGGGCGAATGGCTCAGTTTTTCCGGGGGAACCTGGCAGGGCTGATGATCCGCTCTGGCAAGCTGGAGAACAAGAAGGTGATCGACTGTTTGTACACCTGCAAGGAGGGTCTGGATGTGCAGCTGCCCGAGGAGGTAGCTTCGGCTGTCAAGGTGAGGAGGGCAACGGGCTTCAGAGATCTAATGCTGACAGCAGACAGCACACTCAAACTCTTGTCAGCCCGGATCTGAGTGCACTTATGAGTCGATGGTTTAAGTGGTTCCCAAACATTTTTGGGCTTGTGACTCTCTAAAGGGTTTCAGCTCCCCCTCATGAAGCATTTAGCGTCAGAGAGTGATTTCAATAGTTTGTGGAGGCCAGATGAGGTGGGATGAGGCCATCTCATAACTGCAGATTATTCCTCTTGCCTGCTCACGTTGAAAGGGTATTGTTTAATTTGTAATTGGTAGCATTTACGTTCAACCTGTGTGGCATTTCTTGTCACGTGCAGCACGTCTATCTGCTCTGTAAATCACATTTCTGTGTGCCTCTTTGTTTAAACTCAGAAACAAGTCATGCTTTATTAATAGTCTGCACACTCTGACATATTTATGGATGTGAGTAATAGCTTGGCTTCAAATGGCAAAGAAGGTCAAAGCTTGCCTCAAAATGTCACCCTCCAGTTCAGCCCCTGCGTGTGTTCTTCCTTTAGGTGGAGTTCAACCCCAACCAGTCCTCCTTGACCGTTGAGGGCGACGACATTGACGCCTTTGACAAGGTCATGCAGCACATCTCCTACTTGAACTCCCGCCAGTTCCCGACTCCCGGCATCAGGCACCTTCGCATCTCCACCACCGTCAAGTAAGAAGCCCTAAATACTGCAGCAGTTCTTATCAGCTTCCCTGTATGTGTCACCTCATCTGTCATTCTGCAACAGCTCAGCGTCTATTCTTGATGCAAGGATGGTTTGATGGGGGTGAAACACAGGTCGGGTTTTTACAAAGATTCCATGCCGACAGTAAACAAAACTGTTTTGGAGGGTGCAGGAGAGCAGCGGAAGAGCTGTCAGGATCTTTATTTTGTGTAGAACTAGAATTGTATTACAAGAATGCATTTAGAGACTGAAATGTGAATAACAGCCTGCAGTTGATATGCAGATGTAGTTTCAAAAAGAGTGTGTGAGCCAGTTTTCCATTTCCCGTTGCAGTTAAACACTCGGTTATTTGCATGTCACAAATGTGCATTAAGGGTGAGCTCTCTTGGGTGGGCTGACACCAAATGATACATTTTTACTTATAACTTTAGTTACCGTCTGCGAGGGCAACATTGCAGTTGCTGGTGGAATAATCCTGTCTGAAATGAAGCAGAGGAATGACCATAATAAGCATTTTATGTTGTGCTGCAGTGTCCAGTCATACCGTTTTCTCCATATCAGTAGTTGCACTCGGTTACAAACAATATTTCCTGTGATTTTGTTTCTTTTACCTGCTAGGAATGATATTTAGTTACGGTGCATCGAAACAGATGGAACACGTGAGTGCACACAGTCGCTGAGTAAAGTAACAAATCACGGACTGTTTATAACGTGGACAACACACCTCCCCTTCCTCCCTTTGTGCAAAAATAAGGCCAAAATGTCCCTGATATAGACGCTGCCATCTTGCGCTGGTAATGTCATTCAGAGCCAGAGTCTCCGCAGCAGCGGTCAGGGATTGGAGCTGCTGCATTAAGGTTCCACCCAACTCGATCAGTTACCACTAAAAAAACTAATTTTACGGTAGCATTATGTCTTCTTGACTTACTTATGTATATAACTTCTGGTATTTCAGCTCCTGTCATCACTCCATTTTTTAATAGGTGTAGACAACTAATTAAATCCGAAGTTATTAAAAAAAAAGAAAATTTCAGTGTGATAAAAAGTACCTAAAATGATCAAGGCCATCTTATGAGGAGAACTTTGATCTTTTAGTTTTTGCCAAGTCACATATTCCATGGAGGAGGCGGGGTTACCACCTATACCACCTATTACCACCTATAAGTCTTTTGGCTTCACTTTTGAGGAGCTATCATGTTGTCTACTGGAGATGCAGCATGTCCAAATGCCAAAGATTTGATCTTAATCCCTTTCTTTACGACTTTCATGGCTTTTAGAGGTACTCAAGGCGTAACCTTCTCTGCTGGAACATCTCTGGAGTCCTTTTTTCTGTTTTCTTACACAGAATTGTTCAATCTCCATTCCTGAACAGTTGTCATGTTTTCTACGAACCTTTAACAGCCAATCTCGGCTGTGTCCTTCTCCATCAAGAGGGCATACGTAATTGCAAGCAGGGCACATTCTAAATTCCACTTATTTCTTTAAAAGAAGCAGATTCTAAAATGGCACCTCCTTCAAAAAAATGATGAAAAGATCAAGGATTGCAAGCATTCATCATCAAATCTTCCCGCAGATGCTTCAACGAGGAGTCCTGCGTGACAGTGCCGGATGCAGAGGGCTACGTGATGGTGCTGCAGCCCGAGGAGCCCAAGATCAGCCTGAGCGGCATCGACCATTTTGCCCGCAGCGCAGCCGAATTCGAGAGCCAGGAGGGCGTGACGCTGTTCCCCGAGCTGCGCATCGTGAGCACAATCACCCGCGAGGTGGAGGCCGACGCCGAGTCAGAGGCCACAGAGGGAGCCGACGACGACCCCACAGGTGAGAGAAATGCATGATGTCATAGGAAACATGAGATATAGCTAACCCACCCCCCCCTTTATATTATCTGTGTAGGAAAAGCCAGCAAGTCCTGAAGTTCAGACTCCGCATTCCTGCTTTTCCACATGTGTAATCTCAGACTTTGTTACTCCCGAGGCCGTATGATGACTGATGCTCCACGTTGAATTATGTTAGAAACTGAATGGGCCCGTAGGCACAGTGAGCGTAGAGCCGATAGATTTGTAGATACCATTTAGTGCAGGAGGATTAAGCCTGCCGGCCGAAGGGATTGGGTAGATCGAGGGGGAGGAGGAGAGATAAGTTGTTTACCTCCTAACGGGAGGGGGCGGTCGGCTGGCTGTGCCATCTGTTAGGCTTATATACGAGCTAAGGCGGCGAGAAACAATAGACCTGTATGGAGGTTGACACAGATACCAGAAGATTTAATGACCTGTGCTGAGCGGCGGTGGTCATGGAACAAAAGCCGCGACGGAGGCGTTGCAGTCACCTGCTTCACTCTGCCGCCGCCTCGCCCGGCCAAACCGGACGAGAAGAAAACGATGCAGCGAGAACGGAGGGTTCAAGAATGAGCCGCCGCGAGTGTGACGCCTGTGAATCTAAAACCCCCCCTTTTCTTTTTCCCCCGACATTGCCCGTTCAGTGCAAGAGACCGTGGTGTCAGAGGAGATCATGCACAACCTGGACACCTGTGAAGTGACCGTGGCGGGAGACGAACTGGACGGGGAGCACGAGAGCCTGGAGGTGGACCTGTCCCAGCTGCAGCAGCGCGGGCTGGAGATGAGCTCCTCCCACCTCGGCCTCGTCATCACCGGTACAGACGCGGTCACGGCATGAGGCCTTGGTTCCTACTCACATACAGAACAGCCTTACATAAGTCCTAAATTCTTTGAAATCTCTATAATGCTCTCAAGTCCTCTCAAGTGAATTGATAAAAAAAAAAAGCATGTAATTGTACATATTGTACAACCGCAGGCTTTTGAATGAAAGCGTTAAGCTCCCACTGTTGAGCAGTGATGCGAGGTCAAAGTCACCCGCCTCTGCTTATCTACTTCAGTCCCAGTTTGTTGTCAAGAAGGCTCTTTAAATTCAATATGTTTAAAAACCCCCAAGTGTGTCGTGGTGATTGTGAGCGCCTCTCCGTGTGCTCCAGGCGTGAACACCATGGCCAACTACGAGCAGGTCCTGCATCTCATCCGCTACAAGAACTGGCACACCGAGGCCCTCTTTGACCGCAAATTCAAACTGGTCTGCTCCGAGCTCAACGGGCGCTACATCAGCAACGACTTCAAAGTGGAGGTGAGCGCGGGCTTCGCGTGGGTTAGGCCACGCGGCGGGGGGGCTCCCGCCCGTGCGCCGCTCCGCCCACAACGGAGATCTAAAAGTCTGCATGTGCTTGAATTTCCCCCCCCCGCAGGTGAACGTAATCCACACGGCCAGTCCCGTGGAGCACGCCAACAACGCCATGGTGCAGCCTAACTTCATCAACCCGGTCCACCATGCCTCCGTGGATCTGTCGGGTCACAACCTGGTCAACGTTCACCAGGCTTCAGGTACTGCGGCGCGGGAGCCTGACATTTAGCACCTCGGGCTTCAAGGCTTCAAATGGAATACGGAATGCTGTTTTCCTCTTCCTCCACATCATTAAAAAAAAAAAAAAAAAAGGCTGTGTCCGCTTTCCCCCGCGGGCTGCTCGCCGCGGCCTGAACGGTGCCAGTCGTGAAGCACAGCCGCGGCCGTGTGACATCATCTCACGACACCAAAATGCAGCCGTTAGTCTTTTATTATGCCGCGATTTTCGTTTACATGAAGTGGGCGACTTACGGCATTAGTGTTTCTTTTGCACCGGCCGGCGTTCATTATTTTCCTCACCGCTTGTCATAATGAAACCACTCATCTTAATTGTTGTTCTGTGAGAGGGGGGAAAAAAAAAAGTGTAGCCACTAATATATGGCCAGTGTTGAGGCGGATGGATTACAGTCTATTAACCAGATGTAGGACACTTGTGGGGGAAAAAAATGGTTGTTTGCTTTTTTTTTTTTTCCTATTTAATGGCTCAAGTTTCAGGATTACGCCTGAGTGCTGCGTGTGACATCTGTCAAGGCGGCACTCAAGAGCGCCACCCTCCATTTACTGGTTTCAGTAATCTTACCGTCAGGCTGTCAGGCTCTCTTCTGATACGGCCGTCCTCACATGCACGCTCACGCGCCGACGGCGGTCGGCCGCCACGCTTAAAAAAAAAAAAAGAAATAAGGCTGACGCGGTTTGGGGCCCAGTCGTGTGTCCTCACGTGCGCGTCTGCTCCCCTCGCAGTGGTCCCCAGCGCCGCCACCATCGTCATCGTGGTGTGCGTCAGCTTCCTGGTGTTCATGATCATCCTGGGCGTGTTCCGCATCCGCGCGGCGCACCAGCGCACCATGAGGGACCAGGAGAACGGCAAGGAGAACGAGATGGACTGGGACGACTCGGCCCTCACCATCACCGTCAACCCCATGGAGGTAAAAAAAAACCCCAAAAAAACACTTGATACCCAAAAATTAGGGAACATTTTTCAACTGATTAGCCTGAAAGCTCAGCCAGGGTGGGCCGGTCACGGCCGAGCCAGCGCCTCACCTGCTAATGATGACGTGACTGCGGCCTACTTTTATCAGAGTGCTCATGATTAACAGTCTGAAGGGGGGGTGAATGCAGGGGCTAGAGGGGATGGGCGGCGGGGGGATGTTGAGTGGGTGGGCTGGGATATTAATATGTTAGTTATCGGGTGGGCTTATCTTTTCAAATAATTGCTGTATGTAGCAACTTTTGCAAGCACTGTCGCCTAAATGGGTTTGATTGCAATGGAAGGACACTAATGAAGACGCGGCCGCCGCCGCTGCTGCAGCACAATAAACAATAAACAATGACACTTATCAGCTCGGTCTCACAGCGGTCAGCGGGCATCCAGAGCAGCCAGACACACACACAGCGCTCTCGTTTCTTCTCTCCCGATCGGAGAGCGCCGCGCGCAGTTCACCGACGTCTTAATATTAATTTTACATTTACAAGATTTCGGTCATCAACTCGGGGCAGCAGAAACTTCCAAGACCATTTCATTCCACAAAACACGAAAGCCAAGTGTTATTACAGTAAAGACAAGTTGAGGCCGTTGCTGCTTCTTAAGTTTCGCTGATGTAGGTTGACTTTGACCTGCGTCGCTGGCTTTCATCTGCACCACTCACACGCTCTTTGTGCGAGTGTGACGCGAGTGTGAATAGTTGGTGCATTCCAGCTGCAAAGAACCTGAGTTTTTACCCATTTGGCAGCCACAGAGGCCGACGGCTCT
>CAAKHG010047091.1:0-17272 GCA_901007715.1 Dactylopterus volitans
CTGTATAACTTTAAAAATCAAATAAAAATCTATTCATACAGTAGCTAGCTAGCTGGCAAGTTGTAAGTTGTACATTTAGCAAGTTGCTAAATGTAAGCTACTTTTCATTTCATTGACCATTTAAGAGGCTAGCTTATTATAGCGATCTACAGTATATAGCCATAGTTTCCAATTTGGAATATTTCCAAAATTCCCCAGCTAAACTTCCCATGGAAAGTTTCCGTGAATTTACCGAGAATTTTCCGCCCCTCTGCAACCCAAATCGCGCAAGCGACTGATCTTTGGTCTCTGTCTTCTGTCTCCCCCAAAGTTCCCGCGGTTCTTCTCTTTCGGCTTGTTCAGCAGAGCCGGTCCCACCATGAAGCAGGTAGGCCAGTTCATGTCAGTGGTAAACGAACTCACCTGACTTCAATTAGAACCTGCATAATTAATGTTGTTGAGTGGGGTTTTTTTAAGTTTTTTTTTTTTTTTATTAAGTTATGGTCAGTTCCTCAGTCGACACCCCAGGACTGCGTATTGCTGTGCTTCTTTTCGCTGTGCCTTAACGCCGGCGAGGATTCAAGCGATTACGCGAGTGTTTTACAGCCGTTGCACGTGGGAGCTCGAAAATCAGGTGAAAGATTAACTGCAGTATGTCATGGATGCAAAGACTGGTTGAATTATTGAGACTAAGTTCCATAAATGATGAGGATGAGCCCTGCTGCATCAGGTCTGAATCAACAGTTTATGAGGTCCAGAGTTTAAAGGCAACATGCCAAAACAACGAGATCTAAAAGGAGGCTCCCGTTGAAGTGCAGTTTTATTTTTACATTCACAAATCGTGGCTTTTTGAAATAGCTATTCATTGTTGTTGGTTTTTTTTTTATTTTTTAAACTATTTCTGGGGATTATGAACAGTCCAACTGGTGCATCTCTAGTCTGGGAGTCAAGAGTCTCTCCAGTGGAGACCCGAGTACTACGGCGCCGCCAAAGCGCTGCCAGTGATTCATAGGAACCATAATGGAAGTAATGTGCTTTGACATTTCTGTTTCATGCTGTACTTTTAGAGGCTCCGTGACCTCATTCATCTGGTTACGTGCGGCGGCGGCGAAAATAAAAAAAAAAAAGAAACGACAAACTCCTGCTGAGTCAGCGGCGTCACTCGCTCATTCACCCTTCCATCCTTCCATCTCTTGGTTCTCAGATAGAAGACACCTGCTTCAGCCTGACCTTCTACGGGGAGGGATACTCGGAGGGTCGCGAGCCCTCGCAGGGCCGGCCCAACGCCAAGATCTGCACTCAGGTCATCGGGGCAGGTGGGAGCGCCGCGACTGGCCGAACGCTCCTTCTAAGATGCCTCTTTCTTTCATCAGCGACAGTTTGTGCTTTTCCTGGTGTGACGGTATCGCTCATGATGCACCGGGACATCAGTAACGCCCCCAATAACGGCTGTTTTCCCCCTCCCAAATGTTTTTACTGTGTTTTTATGTTTATGATAAGCGACATAACATACACATCCAGATGCACGGATGAGTGTGTGATGAATCGCAGAGGGTCAGTTTTTGCATCCACAGCGATAACATGCTCTGTTAGTCTTGAAATGAAGTATTATTAGTTGACAGTGTTCATGTTCGCCGATCCAGCATGACGTTATAGCCACCGCATGTTTACCATAGAATATCCTGCTGCTGCATTGCAGTAAATTCTCCTTTCTCCATATTCGCAAACATTTCCACCGATGTTCGAACCCATCGGAAGCCAGATGTCATTAAAGGTAGTGGTGGCTTTCATTTGGCCGCCTGCTGGTGGCGCCGTGGCCCCGTTACCCACCGGTTGCTATAATCTGGCTTTTTTTTTTTCCACAGTAATCCACTAGATCTGTCATCTATTTACACCGATCAGCCACAACATTATGACCACTGCATATTTACCATAACGAATCATGCAACAGCCCTTCCGGCCATCCGGCTCATGCACATTAAGGGGACCAAAATATTAGGGACCCCTCTGACGCACTGCAGCTCAACAGCGTCGCAAATTACCGTCGTTCAAATATGTCGCCACAGATTCAATCAGAAATTCAACATAAAACGTGGACTGTATGGTGAGCATGCGGTGGTCGTAATGTTGTGGCTGATCGGTGTGCGTGCTATTTGACCAGCGCGTGCACGGCGGTCAGCGGCGTTTTGAGCGTGCTGTTTGTCTGACGTTGTCGACAGAGCCTGGTTACGTAGCCACCGTGTCTGCGATGGTGCAGGCGGCGCTGACGCTGCTCAGCGAGCTGCACTCTCTCCCCAGGAGGTCAGTGGACTTGGTTTTGCTCTTACTACCATCTTTCACGTCCGGGAGCTTCTTCTCGCTGTCTTGGCTTCTTAAACAATTCATCCCTGATTTTTGTTTTGTTTGTTCGACAGAGGCGGGGTTTACACTCCCGGAGCTGCCTTCTATAAAACCAGCCTCACCGACCGCCTCCACAGCCACGGCATCAAGTTCTCAGTGAGAAGCAGCCAGTAGCCTTTCACCGCAAAGGTCGGGGCTGCTTTCCAGTTGCAGTTTCTCGCGCTGCCGCCATCCCGCCGAGCTGCCGCCCGGCCCGCCGCTCCGCGAGCGCCGACCCCCGCGGCTGCCGCTTGCCGGTTTGAGGACGCCACTCTGAGAATCATAATTCAGGTCAGTTCCGCTGTGGTAGCTTGGCGACTGAAACGCAGAAGCAAAGAGAACTTCATCATCTTGCTCAAACACACTTCAGAAAGCGTACACACACACACACGCACGCACACTCACACTCACACCCACTGACTGCCGCCCACCAGGGGGCCCCGGCTGTGCCTTTGCCAGAAGCTCCCTTCTTCTTTCTTGCTTTCCCCCTGCAAAGGCAGACGGCATGTTCTCAATCTGGGTTAATGGAAACATATATATATATATATATATATATATATATATATATATATACAATATCAGCAGAAAGTTTCCTTGAAGACGCAGTCACACTGTCTAACTCGACGTGGAGATGCAGTGTGTCCTCAGCAGCACCGAGCACGGGATTTGCACTGGTGACAATAAGTTGTTTTGTTTTAAACCAAACTTTTTTTCTTTTTTTTTAAAGTTTGAATCATAACTGCGTGCAATTGTTTTAATTTCAATGTAAAAAAAAAACAAAACAAAAAAAAAAACAGAAGCCTAAACTTTAAAAGAATGTAGAGCAGAGACTAGAAAAAGGAAAACGGCCGGAATATAAACTGGTTTGCGGGAAAGACGTGTCGCTGCCGTTTGTTTTATTTATATATTTTCTGTGTTATTTTCAATGCCAAATTTTAGCAAATCAGAACAAAACCTTTTATGGCTTCACGCCTCCAGTCCGAATGCAAATATATTCATACATTTCCCTCCTGGTGTAACAGTGAAGTTAATTGCTTTGATTCATATGTGCAGCGGAATCAACAAAATGGGGCCGATCGTGTAACGCCGCGCGTGCTGCAGCGTTACACGACGCGTTTGTCCGTCTTTGTGATCAGTCAGAGAAACAGTATGTTGCATTTCTGCAATAATGCACCATTTTTTTCTCTCCTGCCGTCCAGAAGAATTTCCTGGCATTAATTGTGATACGTTTATTGGTTGCTACGACGATGCGCTGCAGCATCATAAAACCCTCCAAAGTCATTTTTGTATGATTGTTTTAACTGTGTGGGGCGGCGGCGGGGGGGGCGCAGCTCTGAGTCGCGGCACTTTGGTCCGTTGGTAAGTTAACAAGATAATTTGATGAGAAGGAAACGACGTGAGTGAAGATGTCAAAACGTAACGTGTTTAAAAAAAAAACAAAAAACTACAAATGTGTCCTTTAATTCTTCGTGACTGTTTAAAAACTGGCTCCCATGATCCCACGCGGCTTCATGACCTCACATCTTGGTGTTGTCTTGATTGAGAGACGCCAGAAATCACATTGTCTTTGTGGGTTTTTAATCGAGATGAAAAAAAAAGGATGAATAAAAACCGACATGTACTCAAGTCCGACTTCAGTCTGTTTACTTGTGTCCTGAAAAACCGACCCCTCATCTGATCCTTAATTTTCATGCTACGATTTGCCGATTAGCCATTTCCTCATGTGATATTTGTACAAGCATTTTTTTATTTTTAGGAATTTTTATAGATTTAAAAAAAACCCGCCATGTTGGGCCCCTCCATATTATGAGCTTTCACTGCTGCTAAACTTGCACTTACACAGTTGATATTTTGCGTCTTGCGAGCCCCCCTTTGTGCGGCTGCGGTCTCGGCCCCCACTTGCACCGCGGTGCCCCTCGGCCGCCAGCAGGCGTCAGTGTTTCCCCCCCCCCCTCCACCACCGTGACTCTCGCCTCCTCGCAAAATATTTACCGACATGACAGCAGAGGTCATCTCCTGCCTTTGAGGCTACAGGAACGGTGTGTGGCGCTGGTTCAAAGGAGGAACCCGGAGGATCGGGGACGCCATCACGGGACGGTTCTGGTGGCGGCGTGGGCTCGTCAAGGGGGGGGTGTCAAGGTTAAGAGGAGCTGTCGGCTGGTTTTTTTTTGTTTTTTTGTACTCTTTCTCCTGGTTGTGAGTCATCAGGAACCCTCACCATCTCATCTGCCTGCCTCCCTTTCCCCCCCTTTGCCGGTTATCATCACCACACCAATAAAACCGGCACTCCCCCACAAAACATAAACACACACACACACACACACACACACACACATATATATATATGCTGGTCTCAGCTGAGCGAGCGCAGTGAAAAACACGTCGCTCGGCTGACAGAAAATGTCAGCGGGGTCGTTTCCGGCGTTAAAGCGGCGTGTGAGTGCGGCGTGATGAGGAGCTGTGGGAGCGACGGGTGGATGTTTGTGTCGGTGTGTAAGAATGAGTGTGGGGGGGGGATTGCAGTGGAGAGCAGCCCCACCTCTCCCCTTCTGCTACCCTCCCTCCCCCTCCCCTGCTTTTGCCCCTGCACATCTCCAGTCCGCCATTGTGGCGGTGCTGGTATTCATGTCATGTCCCTCACCTCCGCCTTTCCTGCCGCTCTCCCTGCAGATCCATCCGTCTCACTAACCGTCCGCCCCACGCGCTCACGTTCACATTCCCCTCGCCGCCGTGACCTTAATTAAGTACAGTATTGGCATGTTGGATGGGGTGGGGGGGTGAGGGGGTCTTTACGATTAAAGGCTGCGTGATGTGTGGGGTGTTTGGACATGGTGTTCGGTGCTGCTCCGTCCCCATGTCTTTCTGCTAATTCAAGAAAAAAAAAAGTGTAGCAAAGCAGTCTGAACTTCCCTCTGCCGTCTTTACCCTTGACTGTGCTGTTGGTGCAGGTTCTGGCACGTGAAGCCGGCGTGGAAGCGCTTTCTTCCATCTTAACGACCGGCAAGGACTGCAGCTTGAGCGGCGGCGGGAACCAGAGATAAGTCTATCGGAAAATGACCCCCGCTTCCTGGATTGGTTTATGAGCTCAGCAGACGTTTCATGGTGCCAAATCGGTTCCGCGTTCCTCCTCGGCACAGCGGTGGCGCTCATCTCGCACGTCACGGTCCCAGCCAGAGTAGAATAGATGATAAATAAGGGTGTTGTAGGGCAAATGAGATTGCTTGTTGATTCCCTGCCTGACTCCCCCCCCCACCCTGCCTGCCTTCTCCCCTGGGACATGGTGTTTTTCATCCCCTGCCTCTCTTCATGTTCACATAACACGCTACAGCATTTCATAAGACCCCCCACCCCTCTCCATCCCAGCCCCGCTCAGCCCCTCCCCGTCGTGTCCGCGCCAGTTTACGGCTCCTCTCTCCCGGCGCGCGGCGGCGGCCTGCGCTTTCGCGCCGAACCGCGGCGCCGCGATCTGCGCGCCGGCGATCGCGAGTCAGCGAGGTTTCCAAGGCGTGAGAGCCAGGGCGGGCTCCGGCGGTGGGTGTCCCAGCGTGCGGTGTCATGTCTTAATTGTGTCAGGTTCACAAGTCTTATCGCTGCGTGTGCTCGGAACATTCGTGCCCCTCCTGATCGAGTTCACCTTCATTTCGCCTGCTTGTGCTTTCCTGATCACGCGTCTACGAGTCATGTCAGGTTCTATATGTCGATTGATCGTCAGTCAGCTAACGAAGCACTCATTAATGGCGCACACGTGATAAGTGTCATCTGGTTTATCTGCCGTGGAAACAGGAAGCCTCTCCTCTGTTTTACTTTACACGCATCGTTGGAGTTATCAAACAGAACTGATTTAATTAGGTTCAGGTGACGGCAGCGATTACAGTAAGCGATGCGTGTTGCTAATTAATAATCTCAGTATACATAATATTTATTCCCCTTGCTCGTGATTCGATTGCCTTTGCCCTCTGCGGCACTTACAGAGCTTTATGTAAAATATGCTGAATCTAGTTAATGATGACCCGCGGCCTCGCGTGTACACAAGAATACGCAGATCAGCCATAACGTTTTGAGTTATGAGGAGTTTCATGTTGAATTGTGATTGAACGTGTGTGAGAGAGGTGCTGACATGTTTGAGTGATTGTTATTGGGACTGTAGTTTGTGACGCTGTTGGACTGTACTGGGTTACACTGGGAGGGGTCCCTAATATTCTGGTCACCCTGATGCATATGAGTGGGACGACCACAAAGGGAGAAGACATAAAGGGGAATTTATTTCAGGGCTGTTGCTTAATGTCCCATGGTACACATGCAGCGGTCATAATGATCTGCTTTTTCGGTGTAGAGTCATGTTTGTCATGTTTGTCGTGTGTGTGTGTGTGTGTGTGTGTGTGTGTGTGTGTGTGTGTGTGCGCGTGCGCGTGCGTGCGTGCGTGCGTGCGTGTGCCAGCTTCCTGTGACCACATATGACCACAAATGGTCAAAAAAAACCCAGAAGCAAACGGAAGCAGAAAGCGGCGAGGTCTGAGGACCACAGCGTCCTGGCTGAGGACGGAGCGAACCTGGTCGGAGTTAGAGGAGGAGAGTTTAAAAAGTTGCCTGGTGGATCTCTGGAGGACACTAAAGTTTGACCAATTTAAGCACCACAGAAGAAGTAATTCATCTCTGACCAATCCCCTCAAAGTTAAACATCCGACCAAAACTTTGTCTGGGGGGCCACGACAGGCGACATGGCAGGACTGCGGTACTCAGGGACCAGTAACCAAACCTGCTAATCATTCCGATTTAAACTTTTCAATGAATTTCAATATCCTTTATGATAAACTTCAGTCTGAGGAAGAAAAAGTGATTAACCGCGAGTAATCGCCGCAAATTCTGTGATAATTTTTTTTAAATAGCTCTACAGCACCAAAAGAATTTAATCATGACGGGAGGTCGCAGATAAACGAATAGCGGCGGCTCGGCAGGCCCGAATAAAAGTGTGATGTCAGACATTTTTGACTAAAACTCGAGGCTGTCGTCAATTTTGCCGTTTTTCGGTTCCCCTTTTGTGAGAGGGATTCTCGGGGGGGGGATGGTTTGGGTCATCAGCGATGTAGAAAAGGCTGCGGCACAGAGAATCAGAATAGAGAAGCTTCAATCCGGCATCAAGTTCACGGAACGGTTTTTGTGTGGGTGCAGCCGGAGGCGGGCGACGGCCTCGCAGCGCCACAACGCGGTCGTACGTGCAGGACCTTGAGAGGGAGTGGTTGGCCGGACATGCTGCAGCGCCACAGGACGTAATCAAGTACATGTCAAAGATGCCATCATCTTAGCACGCAGCCCTCATCCGAAGAGTGTGCCACCATAAAAAAAAAACCCAAAGTCCTTTAGTATGATAAAGAACTGGATGGAGTGTCCCCCTTCTGCCTGAAAGTCTGTGCTGACCCATCTTCACCCAGATCTTGAACAGATCCATGGAGCTTTGTGAAGTGCCCTCCTGCTTCAAGCGCTCCACCGTCGTCCCAGTCCCCAGGAAGCCCTCCATCACAGTGTTTAATGACTGAAGGCCCGGCGCCCTGACGGCTGTGGTCATGAAATCCCTCTAGAGACTGGTGTTGAGCCACCAGGAAATCTCGGCCCCCCCTTGCTGTACCTCCTGTTTGTGGACTTGAGCGCCATCGTCCCTGAAATCGTCCCCCGGAAGCTCACCCAAACTTGTGAAGTAGAGACGACGCCACTGTCGCTGGTCCGATATAAACCGGTCCCGCATACCAACGGGAACGTGGAACGCCTGGTACTCTGGTGCAGTCAGAACAACCTGGGGATGAACTCGTTCAAGACAGTGGACATGAGAGTGGACTTTAGGAGAACCCCTTGACACCACAACCCCTCACCACCTTTAGTAACCCGGTGTTGACTGTGGACACCTTCAGGTTTCTGGGTCTGGAAGAAGGCCCAGCAGAGAACCTCTAACCTGCCACGGGAACTGCTCGGCATTCTGTCCCGTGCTCCTCTGTCAGATCTGGATCGGTCACCAAACAGGATCAGACTGCAACGGACTACTAGGTGTGCAGAGAGGGTCATATAGGGGGGCAACCTCCCTATCCAGGACTTATACTGGTCCAGGGTCAGTAAATGGGCAGGTAACATCTCCATAGACACCTCAAACCCTGAGCACCAACTCCTCTGCTATAGAACAAAAACCACCCGCCCGGCACAGAGACAGGTTCTTGGCCCCGGCTGCCGCTCTGATGACTCTTAATTGTCACAGCTGTGAAGTAATTCTTTGTATGTATAACTGTGTTAAATCTGCAAATATATCATCTACCTCGTGTACAGTATTCATGCTACTCACACATCATTGCACTTCTTATAATCCAGCTTGCACTAGTCCACAGACCTTGAGACTCTCTTTGCTCCAGCCACCAGAGCAATCTACAGTATTCTACACTATTGACTCTTCTTCAAAGTTATGTTTGTTTATCCTGGATAACCGATGAGGAAGCAAGAGACTCTCCTTTGGTGACTCAGCGGTATTTCGGCACTGGTTTTCACCTTTTCCTTCGAGTTCCTCTCTTTTCCTTTCAGTTCCTCTCAAAGAACTCATGGAAAGCTTACTTCCCTCCCTGGCTCCCATCATTAAGAATAGTTTCTGTTCTTCATTTTGGATTTCACCCCCAAGTTCCAGTGAACCCTGATCACTGGTGACACGTGTAATGTGGCTTTTTTTTTTTTTTTTCTCTGTGGACGTCGCCTGCACTCTTGCACTTTGCGCCACATCGAAACAGAATCAAAGAAAAACAAACCCACTTCACATGCAAAATTTTCCTTTATTGAAAGAGATTTTTTTCAGAACAAACTGAGGAAACGATCACTCTGCTAAATCATATTCATTTTAAAAGAAGAAGCAAATGGTTGCTGACGAGCGTTCCACCTCTCGGCCGGGCTTCTCTCAGGCCTTCACTGATAAACGCACACATACTCAATCATGCCGTCATTGCCTGTGTTCAGATTTCTCTTAATGACCCTCACACCAGCCCTTTCGTACGACGCAACCGCATGGGAGTTGAAAAGAACGGTGATGGCCTTTATGGGCTTTTCCGATCCCTCGCGCAGGTACCAAAGGTACACCGGGAGCCCTGAGGTCCCCTGGTTCAGGTTGACACTCACTGTGCGGTAATTTTGCTGCTGAAGGGCCAGATGCTCATTACTGTGAATGGACACTTGGACATCGCGGAGGGCCCTGCTGACGTCAGTGGTCTGACGGTACCAGAGGAAGACGTACGCTCCCTCTGCATCCCTGTTAGTGTCTTCATCCAAACGGATGTACCCCTGCCTGAAATGCTCCTCATCGGATCCAAATGAGTCGGTGGCAATAACGTCAGAGATGTAGGTTTGCGACGCTCTCTTCACCCAGATGTGGATCCAGTTCCCGGAGGCCTTGCGGTTCAGATCGCATGCAACTCTCTCCCAGCCTAGGGCGTACTTGCGGGCCTCATCTTCTGCATTTACAGTCACATCAATTTGAGTAATGGGAATATCGTATTCGGTGACCCCGCTGAAGTGCCAAAGGTAGATGAAATCACCCCTTGCTCCAGTGTTCAGGTCCTTCGGGATGCGTCTGTAGCCCGCTCTGGTCAGTCCGTCAGCCATGGCATCATTGAACGTGACTTGAAGCCTGGTGATTGCCGCCGCGTCTGGTTGATTCTTGTACCAAAGGTAGATGAAGTTCCCTCGGGCCCCCTTGTTCAGATCGACATTAATCTTTCTGAAGCCTCGTGACTGGAGACTTTGCTCTTCCACATCATCGAGGGACACATCCAGATGTGTGATGTGGCTGGCCAGTGTGTGCGACAGCACTCTAAAAAGAGATTGTCAAAGATGCGTCAACATTGTGGCCATGAAATACGACCAGCCAACAAGCCAACGTCTCCCAACAGTGAATCATTGATCTACTGAGTTCCGCTGCATTTATATTTACCCAAAACTAATAAGTATGTTTGTGTCACAAAGACCTTTTTATATCGGCACTCACACGCCAGATCACATCATCATTGTTCAGCACACACACACACACACACACACACACACACACACACACACACACACACACACACACACACACCAGATCGTAAAATACATTCCATGTGTTGTTTAAAGTGATGGGCAACGGGAGATTGCCACTGCCATGTCACGATACTGGAAGTGGATCGGTATCGTGTTACGGCCTGATGAGATTATCGTTAGAGAGTTTCACGTTATGTCGCCACGGCAATTCGAGCCCCCAACAGCGACGCGCACTTATTCGGATTCTGTTGATACATTTGCGAAATCGGAGTTGATTTTGAAACCCTCCCGCAACACATGCACGCACGCACGCACTTACAGACAGATGTAGATCAGCTGCAGGGTCACAGAAGGCTTCATGATCCGAGCGCGACGGCGGGCGTCTGAGGCGTCGGAACCCGAGAGTATCGAATGAAACGCAGAGGCTCCGTCACACGAAGCACAGACGCGACCTTTTATAGAGCCTCCCAGTGTCGCCTCCAGTCATTTCCTGCCTCCACTGAACAACGGCGTGGGTTTTTCCCCCTTTTGAGAGAAGCTTTTCAAGAACTCCAAACACCTCAATAACAGGGAAATTAAAACCCACCAGCACCTTCCTGAAACCAGTGTCCTCATTAAGCAACTTTCACCATTTCTAAGTGTCCCGACCCACCGCGGCGCAGGACAATAAGTGCCAGGTCGGGATTTGTTGTCGCGTCTAAAACGGCTGATTGCATGTCCGTGATACACATGGCACACGTGTTCCACCGGCAACGCTGCGAAGGACATTCTGTCACATGAATGTTTCATGGATCAGAAACGTTTCAACAGCTCATTTTATGAACGGCAATGGTGGCGGACCGGTGGGGGGTGGAAACCTAGCAAGCCAGCTACACCACACCGCTGAATGTGACCGTGAAGGCAGCGCGAATGCGGAGCGCAGCTTCCTGTAATATGTCGGAAAATTACAGCCGGCGGTCCAGCGGTTAATTCAGAATGTATCCGTATCGTGTGGATCGTAGCGCCACGGACCCGTTTAGTGTCAAAACAATATTTCCACGGTCTGGCCTTTAAGGTGTCGCGGATAAGTACAACAAAATAAGATGATATGACCAGCATGAAAACATGTGGTATTTTCTAGATATAATAATAACGTGAATCCACTGCGTACTCATGTGCAACTTTGTTAGCAGCGTCCTCGTGACATCGCGCCAACGGCATAACGATGGTAACGTCCACTCTGTTTAAACATGCTTTCAGAATTACCTGCACTGCAAAAACAAATATAGAATGCATGAAAAATACAACTCTCTATAGCACTGAACCAGCGGGAGCCCCGAGCTTGCTCCTCTGCAACCAGGCGGTCCAATCTGGGGTCGATGGGAGACGGTGACGCCGGGAGTGTGTTGTTTATGTCCAGGCTACCGCATGGTTTTGTTCTGGCTGCTGCCGCTGCAGAAAACGCCGCATCACGCAGTCAGGATGTCGGCAATGGCAACAGGGGTTTTCTGCCGTGACTTTTATCCGGAAACACTGGCAGAGTTGTTGTCTCGGACGTACTTTCAAGTTCACGCTTTTTCCTTTCAAAAATACTCCAGAGGCTTGTCTTTTAACGCAGCGCTCTTGGGAATCACCTGTCGCAATGAATAAATCCATTTTTAAAGTAGGACTCCTGGTATCGTCTGTTAAATGCAGCTCTTTTTTTCCGTCTTCCGTCCCCTCGCTGGGCCTTTTCCCCCCTTCGCAAAGAAACTTTCCAAACACTCTTTTTGCTAGCTCGAGGGTTTAATTTCAGCGGGAACGTGTCATCTGACCGAGACAAGCGCCTGAACACGCGTCAAGTACACATGTACAGACATACTGTACATATGGCTAGATAACACCAAACTCATAAGAGTATACTGTGATAAGAAACTGAGCTGCGGCAAACCCCGAGTTCGCCGAGCGAATGGCTGTTTGGACAACCTGCGAGCACTCGAAGCGACAACCTAACAACGGGTTAACCGCGCACGCGAGCACGTAAAATTTTGATTAACAACGACGCGACAGCTGCCGTGTGAATTTATTGGCACTGGTGTTATCAGGCGCGTTGCACGCCGGGCCTCGGCCTCGGCCTCCTCGAGATATGATTGACGACTTCCATCTTGCGCATCTTGAGAACCCAGCCTGAACTCCTGACCCGTGTGGAAACATGGTGGGTGAGAAGTGAAACCAAGAACCCGATGTGACTTATGATGAAACCATCTGGCAACTGTGTGGCCGCAACGTCGTGTCTCTGAAGTTATAGAACGCTGTTCAGCTTGTGAGTTTTATCCGAGCGCGCAGCGCCCGCTGGGACTCCGCTCGAGCACATTTCTTATCTTTCCTTTGATGAATGTCTCAAAGGCCTCATTAGGAGATCTTATTGATAACCAGATTTCCAACACGCGCTTTGATCGAGTCCACTATGCCTTATCGAGGCCCGACCAGAACCAACCAGAACGCGGGTCTGAGGGATCTCGGTGAAGCTCAGCTCATTATGTCAAGTGGAATTTCAGGAAATTAGTGCTTTCAAAACATAAATGCAATGATTTGTTTGCATGCATTTGAGCACGAATGGATGAATGAATTAACCAAATAAGCTCCCTAAAAAAAAAATCAGCCTAGAACCCAGGCGACCTCAAGTAAACCGGGAGCTGTTCTTGGGTCAGAATAAGGGTTAAGGTTATATCTAAACCTTTTTGGGAGACTCCAAGAATCCTTGCTGGATCCTCATGCTTGCCTCCGCGACGGCTCGTGGGCGGGGCCACGGGACCGCTAGTTTTCCCGTTTACCTCCTGCAGTCGTCAGCGGTGATCACATCTCTCCATGAATGAGGGTGGCGATGGTGTTCTCCGGTCCTGCTCTTCATCCACCAGAGTCCGGCTGGGTTTTCTCATGTGACGTCTGAATCTGAAGCGTGTTGACTTGAACTTTGGTGAGTAAATTCACCCTCCAAGAGAAATGGGCACTGATTTTATTGTGGACTTATGTGGATGCGTATTGTTCCCCCCCAACATGCGGCTGCCGCTTCTCTCCAGACGCTGAGAATCCCGAACACCAGGCCGTCAGAGACGAGGAGCGACAAGGTGAAACTCTTGAGTACCATCTCTTTTAAACAACATATTTGAAGTATTCTTTATAATCGGAATCGTAGCGTGTTTAACGGGGCACCTGTGTTAACTTTTGTCAGTTCTTGGGACAGTTGCACCCTCAATACCAGCAAGAACACATTCCACAAGTGCTGAGTCACGAGTCACTCCGGAACTGAGCAGAACCCTCTGGATGGGTGAAATCTTTCAAATTAATCTCAAGCCAGTTCCCTTTGCCCCAGACTTGGGCCTCCAGGGAACCTGATTATGGAGAATCCTCACACAACTTTGCTTAATTTGCATGAAAGATTTATGGAGTGCATCGATATCGGCATTGTTAGACTGTTTGCCCACGTTGTTGGGGAAGTGTTCTGCCAACACTGATCCAACCACATCCACAGGAAACAGATCGGCTATTTAGATCAATATTTAATAGGATGATTCAAAATAGCTTGCAGAACCTATTACACCAAATCCAGAAGTTCTGCCGATTTTCCACGGGTGCCCCCTCTGTCGCTTGTATCTGATTGCTTGTCAAAAAGGCTTCCAAACAGCAGCATATCAAGACATTCTGACAGAGAACCGTCCGGGTAAAATTCTCCCATTTGCCCACAAAGAATTGTTGGCTTAGGACACTTGGGTGCTTATAACGTCTGACTAGAATAAATTCAATTCAGCAGTTATTTTATGGACTTTTATCTTAGTTATTTAGCTCTTCTAACTAAATGAGAAACTCCAAAATCCGCGTTCATGTGGACTGTCAGTGTATGCATCTTGATTTTTGTGGTGCTGGTTAAAAAAAATAGCAGGGCATTGGGGAGGAACAATGGCCTCACCGATACTAGATTTTGGTAGCCGATACTGATATTTGGGAGTAAAAAAATTCAGTACCGAAATATTGGCCGATATAGAGTACATACATTCATCAAAGTCCTTTCCTGCCATATAAAATGCACTGTCTGCTCAAATTTGTCTGGTGACTGTGGCCCCCATCATGCCCTACTGGACTCCATATTTTGAATAGTTTTCAATTTTCTATCCCAGAATTCAACTCTTTTTTGCTGTGCCGTTTTACCGTTTTTTTGGGGGATTTTTTTTGTATATAAAATAGCTGTAGTTCCTTTTACATCCATCGACCAACTGGTAAAATGTACTTGATAGGTGGAGCACCAATATCAGTAGACTTTCATTGTCAGCCAGGGGATTTGTGCTAACCCTTGAATAGAGGGTGCCCTCACCTGGATATCATTTGACACTACAACTGATAAATGTTTTAATATATTGTGACGCTGAATATAAGTTTTAGTACCGGCACTTATCTGCCGTTTTTCCATCAAACTTGAGACATTGTTGACACGCAAATAAGCGGCTGAAAATATCGACCAGCCAATATATTGGTCTGGTTCTTTATATTTCTTGACTTTTTTTTGTGGTAGAAGAAAACATGAAAATCTCTCAAGTATTTGTTAACCGCATGTCGGATTTTAGGTGCTAAACCAAAAACAAAACCCACTGACTCCAATTTGAGATGCTAATATGCTAAGTCATTTCCAGATTTCAGGACTCCTTCCTGTAGCTGAGTGTCGTCTAGCTGTGTTGTTTCTGCTTATAACATAGCTGTAATTCCTTTGACCAAATTTGTTAATCCATTTGCCAATCTTTAAATAGGGAGCGCATCCTGCTGGACATTATTTGCCACTACAACAAATTAATGTATTATTATTATAGAGTGCTGCCATCAAATGCAGCTGAATAGAAGCACTTTATTTTGGTGCATATCAGCCATTTTACTGCCAAAATCAATATTTCAGTGACGCGCAAATATCTGCCAGCCAATAAATCAATCAGGCCGGTACCAGTGTCTGTGACATGCAAATATTGGCTGGCTGATAAATCGACCTGACTCCATGTGGCACTTGATATCAGCGCCTATCTGCTATTTTCCCACTGACACCGATGTGTCTGTCACAAATATCAGCTGATAATATCGGCCGACTGATAAATCGGTCCGGCTGCACAATGGACTGCACGTATACAAGTTATTATTAATCATTAAGCTGAGCGAATTTCCATGATAATCGTCCCTCTGGGCTATGTCGTGGGCAATGAAGACAGACACGGGTGCAGCTAGGGTTTATTACTTTTAATCAATTCAGCTAGCTACAAAATGTCCACCACTTCACACACTGACAGGATACAGAGAGGGAGTCTTTAATATTACATGCGTTGAGGACATCAATCTCACAGTTTAACCTATTGTGTCATTCAGGTTTAGGTATTTAATCACCTTACTCTAACTACTCGACGTTTTGGCGATTTGGTGTGCATAGCTCTAAAGTACAGAAGCAACAAAAAAAAACCCTTTTGTATGTATTTTTCTGTTTCAGTGTATAGTTATCAATGTTATTCAATATTATCATTATTTTTTACCAATAACAAACCACACGGGGAGAATAAACTTACAGATACAGTCTTCTTATAAAAGTAAGGTCTCTCAGAAATATGCGTCTTTGCTTTACATTGCAAACGTTTATTTATTTATTTTTTCAGAGCATCCAAAACCTATGTTACAGTACACAACCAGTCCTCATCTTTCCGCACATAATCAACATCTTCATCACTGAACTGCATAATCATTTAGAAAACAGGTCTTTTTTTTTTTTTTTTTTTTTTTGTTTGTGATACAACCCCAAGTCCTCATGTGTTGCGTTTTTTTTTTTCCCACCTTGATCTCACTTTTTGATCCCTTTTGCATTATTTTACAACAAGATGGTCACAGTCGGTAAATATATCAAGACAGAAAGAGTGGCACTATTGCAAACTTGCGGGAGTATGGAACGATCAACTGTGTCCTAATACTGAGCATGCGTTTTTGTCAATTTGCTACTGCCATGTTACCGCTTTTTTTTTTTTTTTGCTTTTTTTTTTTTAAATATATATAATATGTTTTTTTTTTCAGACAGGTTTTATTTAGAAGACTAAAATCTACCATTTGTCATGCAGAGAACGCACAATTCACGTCACGCGGAAATGCAATGTCTAATACAGCTACAGAGAGTCTAAAGTTGCACATTGTCTAAACAGGAACTCAGGATGATTGCGATGGAGGAAAATGGACCCGCGACTGCCTCTCTGATTGTAAGTGCTCTTTGCGATCCCGCCCCCTCCGCGTGCGGCCGCCCGCCGCCGCCGCCGCCTAGCCAACCTGCGCTCGCGCCTCGGCCCCGCCTCCTCTCCCTTCCTGTCGCGGCAGGACTTTAAAAAAGGAGCATGACAGTAGCCTAAATGGAATGACACAGTTTTACTAAGACGATACTGAGATACTGAAAAAGGAACGAGAATAAAAACAAACCGCTTGTATAGCATTCCTATTATATACTTGTCATCCAGAGCAGTATACTTTTATATATATATATATATATATTATATATGATATATAATAATATATGATATATATATATATTCTGATAGAGAGAATAAAAACTTCACAGGTGAGCTAGAGAGCCATCAACTCAGCACTATATACAACCTTTGGAAAGAATGATATACGGAGTATAAGAAATCATCTTTTTACGAGGACAATCATCTTGAAAAAGCTCGACAGACGACACACAGAACAACATTTACAATGGGGAAGGAAGGGGGGGTGATATGTGCATGTGTGCAAACCTAGAAGGTCAATACCATGATGAAAGCATGTCGGCGCCTGTCGAGGAGCGGCCGAGCGGACGCCGGGGACGATCAAGCGGCGGGGGTGGGGGGGGGGCGGGGGTGGGGGGGGGGGGGGT
>CAAKHG010047095.1:0-20726 GCA_901007715.1 Dactylopterus volitans
AACTCACTTTACACACACACACACACACACACACACACACACACACACACACACACATATATATATAGAGAGAGAGAGAGAGAGAGAATTTTAACCACACAATTGGATGTAAGACAAATAAATAAAAGCGTCCCCGTTTCAGGCTCCATTCGTGCAGACACACACAGGGTGACGAGCGCGAGTGTGTGACGCCTCCTGCACAGCCATGCGCGGCTCCGCGTGCGGTGACCCCGCAGGGGCGGGTGAGCCTAATTAGCCGGGGCTGAGACGCCGCGCCGAGATGGGTGACATGCGTACTTGTTTAATCTGATGACGGGCCGGCTGATGTGCAGCCTACATAACACGAATTAAACAAAGCTGTCGCCCCCCCCCCCCCCCCAACCCCCACCCCCCCCCCCAACGCACATACGCACACACTAACACACACACACACACACACACACACACAGTCTTTTGTCTCAAACTGTCTGTGGACTCTATCATGACAATATTCTATCAATAAATGTAAAAAAAAAACAAAAAAAACAAAACCAAAACAAATGGCCGAACCTCCGACTCAAAAACAATAATACATCACTATTACCATGAAAGTGACTCCGCGGGCCATTTCAAACCAAACTCAGACACAAAATTAATCAACGCGAACAGAGGAGCTTCGGGAAAACTCGAGAGGGTGAAGAGGACGCGGCGACTGGAGCCGAAGCGGGTTTCTTTCCGCGCGTTATTATGGAGTTTCTGGGCGAGCCCGCGCGCACTTTGTTATCCATCGAGTGTTGCAGCGGCTCCAGTAATCTCACGTAATTCCGAGGTTTCGACGCGAGATTTATTTATTTAAATGAAGTGTTGCTGAATTAATCTGGGGGGAAAAAACAGTTGAGATTAGTTGTTTTTTTTTCTTTTTACCTGCCGGTCGCTTTAACGTCGCTTCGTCTGGATTAGTTTCCTCTTTTCTTAATTTCTTTCTTTTTTCTTTTCTTTTTTCTCTGTCTGAACAGGCGGCGTAAGCTTGGCTGCTGGCGGGCGAGTTCCCCCCCCTCCCGAGTCTCCCCGGTGCGTGTCGATCCGCCGACGGTGCGCGCCGCTCCGGTCTCTCCGCGCCTCCTCTGGCTCCCTCTGCGCTGGCTGTGTTCTCTGCTGCCCGCGGGGCCGCCGCTCGCCTCTCTGCCACCGGTTTATATGAAGGACATTTCGGTCTTTTCCACCAGGCAACTCGCCCCCTCCCTTTGCCCCATGCTGGGAAGTCCTCTCTCTCTCTCTCTCTCTCTCTCTCTCCGCCTCCCGCTCTCTCTCTGCCTCTCTCTCCCTGTCTCTCCACCTGTCTCTCTCTCTCTCTCTCCTCACCCCTCCCGCGCCCTCTTGCACGCACGCACACCGAAAAGACTGGGCTCCCTCGCTCTTAATCTCCCAACGAGGCGTTTGCCAAATCCTCCTTGTTGACAGCCTCCCTCCCCTGCGCGCCGCGTGTTTGTGCAGGCGCGGACTGAAACACTGAGATTGGATTTCTCACATCGATCTTGAGGGCACGGCGGCGGACCCCAAGAGGTGACGCGCCGACCTTGGCTCCGGATGGGTATCGTTCGCAGGTGGTGCTGAGTCACACCTGTCCTCCCACCCACTCCACACACACACACACACACACACACACACACACACACACTGAGGTCAGGGCTTTTTCCAGATGAGAGGCGTTAGGAGAGGGCATAGCTGAGATTTAATACTGATATGCTGAGGACAGGGAACACAAATCTCCATGGAACAAAACACACAGAGAACCGTACACCGCGGCAAGCTGCTGCGTGGCAGAACCACCTCATAAAGGCAGGTATAATCTCTCAAGGCACCTCTGTTTCTTTTCTTTTTGCTTACAGGCCATTTGAGCATTCACATTTGTTCCACAACAGCCCTAAAATATCATTTGCACAGGAATATGTGGACACAAGAGAGCGTGTGTTTTTTTTTTCCCCCTCCACCTTATTGGTCCTGGCTTTTAATCTCACCTCCCTTTGGATCTGGTGTTCCAGCCTAATCCCTGGCTGGGTGCATCTCTCTCTCTCCCTCATCCCACCCACAGAGCCCTTCTAAGGCTTTTGGCCACACAAGAGCAGATGGAGAGCGTCTTGTGGCCTAGATACGTCCGCCTAAAACCAAGACTGTGAAATTGGTGACATGCCTTAGACATGATTGGTTTTGGCACTGACGCGCACGCGGGGACGGAACCGGAGCAGGCAGCTTGGCCGTCGAATAAACTCGCGGATTTGAGCGCAGGTGAAACTCTCTTGGTGGAGGAAGCGCTGCTCAGCTCCACTCATGCTCGTGCTGGACGAGCTGGAGGTGGAAAACGAGGGCTCGCTCGGGCCCACCCGGCTGTTTCGTAACAGCGGAGGGTCGTCACCACGGAGCACTTTATTTCTGGGGGGTGAGAGCAGAGGAGCGAGAGGCAGGCAAACAGTTCACCATCTGGCAATTAGAGGAGGAATAACGATATCCTTTGTGCGAGAGCTATTCAGGGAACAGAGAGAGGCAGGACAAAGCAGGCCATCGCTGCTCACTGTGTACCCTCGCTGTCATACTCATTTAAACAGGGCTGGGTCACTGCCTGCGTTGGAAGCCGCAGGGTGGCCCTCAGCTGGCGAACAGTGTCACCCATTTTTGTCGACTCGCTAAATGACAGACATTCATTCACGCTAATCAGACTCTCTTTGATTTGTTCCACTGACCTATTTGTCCGGCGCGGCGGGCACATTAATCAGCATTTCATAAGCATGAAAGTGAAAGGTGCGAAATGGAGGACCTGTCCGAAAAAGCCGTCACGACGATTGTGCGCCGCGCCGATTCTTCAGCCGTCAAGTGCCGCATGCGACAGCCGGAGGGGGGGAGGGCAGCAATATGGCGAGATCGGCCACACTCAACAAAATCAGCTCCAGTGATCTGATAGACCAACAGGGAAATAAAAAAGAACCTTGAAGTGATTTGAAATTGCCGTGGTCTTTCTTAAATTTGGTATGAAGAAAACCACGACACGGTTGCGACACAGCAAGCAGATCATCTGAAATAGCTTGCGAAATGTACTCAAGACTTGAAAGGAATATCTAAATAACGTCGCTGAATAACCAAAAGTTTAATAAGCGAGTGGAATTGATATTCCTAAAAGCATAAATAGAGGGGAAATTGACTTCTTGTTTGTTCTTGAAGATGTTTCAACTTTCATCCAAAAGGCTTCCTCTGTTCCAGCTAGTTCCAACCAGTCAGAGTGTTGCTGGGTCTGAAGTTCACTGGGGTGTCAGACACTCGGGTGACATGCGCAACAACAGTGTTGTTTTTCCCTCTAAAAGAACAAAACTGGCAACATTGCCATTCAGCGTGTAGCTGGTTTGCCCGAGAGACTTTGAGGGATTTACTCCAAACACAACAATCCCGGTGACCTTCTGACCCAGCAACACTCTTAGACAAAAAAACTGGTTCATCCCAACAATAATACACCCAAACACCAGCTGAGGAGTGTTTTATATGCAGCCCGAGGCGGCGACAAGTGCACAGACCCACTGTATTTAGAGGGCAAGCTGTGACAACAGCTTCTCACGCGCATGGCACAGCAACAAGAGGGCGAGCGCCTCAAGATTCATCAGTCAACCTCCACCTGAAGGAGAAGGGAGGGCGGCAGGCTGGAGGGAGAACGGAGGGACGCTCCTTTGACGCCAGCAATGTTCATTTTCTGGACAGAGAGCCCTGATGGTTTGTGAGACGAGTGAGGGAAGCCATCCATCTATGTTCAAGCGGAACGACCACTGCTGCTCGATGACACCGCTCATCAGCCGCTTTCAGTGTAGTCTCGAGATCCAGGGCGGATGAAAGGCGAACCAAACAAAAACCAAAAAAAAAAAAAGAATTCGCCCTCTACCCAAGCTCTCAGGATTAGTGTGACCGGCATGACTGAGAGTCGACAGACAGTTGAAGTAGAGGGTTAAAAGGTTGAAATAGGGGATTAAAAGTTATGGAGAAAGAGTTGCAATCGAGAGCTGGGTGGCTGGAGGCAGGTGGCCTCTGAGTTGTCCCTCATCAAAACAGGTGGATTTCAAAATAGTTAGATAAAAGTAATGAATATGGCAGGAAAAGTTAACAAAAAGCAATGGATAAAATATTTAGGTGTAATTTGAATATGACGTTTTCAGTGCTGCTCTAAAATGTATCGAGGCAAAACATGGAACAGGCCGGAGTATTTGCAGCGTATGTTAGATGATGTTATGAATCCAAGTTTGATCGGTGGAAGGGGCCGAGAGAAGCTCTCAGCTCCTGCCCTCTTCGATGTGGATGTGCATGTATTCTTTGCGCGGCTGAGAGGACGCGGTGCATCTGCGACTTTGGCACCGTGGATTTATCGTTGTGCGGCGCGGTTCGGCTGCTGCTGTCCCACAGTCAGGGTGAGAAGATTCCAACTGACCGAGCGCCGGTTAAGACGAACATACTCAACTAAACTCTCTCTGCCGCTAGAGGAGAAATTCTGGTCAAATTGTCCCCCTAAATCCATCTACTAGCTGGATGGACTGTAAGAATACATGGCAAATAGTACTGAAGGACGAATCTAACTAAAAGCAACTGAACAAAAATAATGGTCTTAAAACCCAGGATTAAGAACATATTTGGAGCATGGTGGGTGGAGGGGGTTCCTCGGACAATAAGGCTAAGAAGACCTCCTTAAACTCGCTGAATGGTTTCTCTTCACTCAGAGCTCTACTCTGCATTTCATGTCTCAGCCTGCTCTTTATATTTGCAATAGTTAAATGTGGAAGGAGCAGAGAGGTTGAATTTGGAGACCTTTCTGTTGACACAAAGGTCACCGGACAAATACCAGAGTGTTGGTGTTGCTAATTACGCATTGTGCTCAGAGGAAATGTTCTTAAATGTCACTGGGACTCTGAGGGGGGACGCAGAGGTTTGTGATTCGATGATGAAAACTGACTCGGTTTTATCGTTTTTGATTCAAAACATATCCATCGCAAAATTAAAAGCCAAAGTTTAGTCGCCACTAAACAGAACGCCAGGCTGGTCTAGACTACTTTTTTTTTTTTTTCCCGGATAAACTATTCATTTGTATCTTCAAAACCTCCGGCTGTGACCATTTTTGTCCAAAATTGAGGAGACAAACCCGTGCAGGAGAATTAATTTCACCATTTATTCAAAGGTAACATTCGTATCCTGCTTAGATTCCTTCGAAACTCACTCAGGAAGCATCGGCACCGGCGCCTCAACGCCACAGTACACAAGACATATAATCATACCAGCAATGTGACCTACGAAGAGACAACGTCAAGTGCTGTAACACCATCGCGCAGGCATTTTACAATATAAAAGGCAAAGTTATGACACAAATAAACAAAAAAAAACGAACAAAAAACAAAAAAAAACAAACACTCATTACATTCAAACATTCATTTGGTATTCAGGGAGCATCTTGGTATCTTCTAATTTAATTGTGTCCAATGCAATTATGAGCCGTGTTTAATGGCGTCGCCCTTCTGGTTTGCTGTTGGATGCCGGACGGCCATGAAGAAGTCCGAGTTCTCCACCTTGTGGTAACATGGCAGCACTGCAAGCAGTGTGCTGGTGCCCAGGCGTTCTCCTCCGCACACGGCCTGGGACTTTTAGCGCAGCGCTCGCTTTGAAACTACGTTATACTGACTTCTTGGTAAAAAGCTCTTGAGGAGGATGACGAAGATGAAGTTCTTCCAGCGCTCATGGCGTCAAGCCGAGAGGAAACGAGTCGGGGGGGGCGTCTCCCCCTAGCTGCCGCTTGGCCTCAGCCTTCGTCCCTGGATGTTCTTGCCGAGGTTCATGGTCAGGGTGGCAACCGCGTAGGTGGACAAGATCACAATGGTGCTCCCCACGAACTGCGACGAGGCCCTCTGCTTCGTCGCCAACCGCCAGCCTCGTGCCTGCAAGCCGATACTTGCTGCCTCCACCGTCTGCTTGATGGGCTCCATGTCTGAGGGATGTCAAATGTCCGCGTCCTTCCTCCCGGGGAGCACAGCGAAGCTCAAGACGCCTGCTCTCCTCTCCCCAGACGCGCCTCTTTATCTACTCCGCCTTTTCTTGCGCGCGTCAAATCCTCAGTCTCGGCTGGGTGCCAGGATGACGCCGGCAGCACCTGTGAGGCGCTCGCTGCCAGCAGGGAATGTCCTGAACATACGCAATAATAGCAGCGGCGAGGGGTCAGTCAGCCTGACGTCCCTGGTATTTCAGGAGCAAGGTCGGCACACATCACACCGGTCAGCTGATCTAACAGCGTTTAAACGCATTTAAGCCAGTAAAGCTGTTTATGGCGGAGTTTTCTCGGGTGTCCAAAAAGTCTAATGGCTTTCAGAATGTGCAAAAGCCACTTTGGATAGTCAATCAGTCAGTTTGTTTAGCCCTTTTATATGTGTTGTACTCACAGCTTGCGATCAATGGCCTCTCCCCTGTTTAAATAACAACAACAATGGCGATAACGAGCTCAGCAATTTGCAGGTTTGTGCAGACGTGCGTGACCCTCAGAGGACGAATCTCGCACGGACGCCTTTAACATCGGGGATGTGTGTGAGCGGTGCCAAAAATGACAAACGCCAAGGTTCCAAAGTGTGACCAGACTGAAGTGAACATGAGATATTCTCGTTCCCTTCGTGTTTGAGCTCACGTCAGTGATGATTTGTCGAAAACGACTCGAGGCCACCGCTGCAAAGGGCTGTTAAAGCGGTTGCATCTCCAAATGGATGGTCGGGATTACAGAGGCTGCATATTACAGCGACCAGCTACAATATTTAAACCATTGCATATTTACCTTAGAAAATAAGGCAATGGCCCTGCAGAAAATTCTCCCTTCTGGGCAGATGAAAGAGGACTTTTATGTTGATGTTAAAAAAAAAATTTTTCTCATGATTTTCATATTTGATGTTTTATTTAAAGGCAGATTTTATTTCACATGACTTCTGCAGACTTTTCCTGCACGTCGCATCCAAATTCAGTCTCCGTTATTGGTTGCAGCACCTTCTTCTATGCATTGTTGTCCCCCTCATCATCACTTTCATATCCAGATTATTACCTTCTGCAGAGGAGAGAGGGTGGGTGGGTGGTTGTGGTGGTGGGGGGGCTCACAGTATATCTTATCTCATTTCCTTTGCTCACATAAGAAGCAAATCCCTCGCTACAGGAATGAAAATCTCACACACGCACGCACGCACACACACACACACACAACGCTTTTCTTAATGCCTGAGCTGTACGGCTGCACCGTTGGGGAGATGTATTGCTTGACGGGCGCCCAGACAGATTGGAGTTTGTGTCGCGAGCGGCGGCTCTGCGGACTCGCAGATGGATGGCGGAGGAGCGTCCGGGCAGACAGCTGTGTTTGTTCCATAACTCTGCCTCCGAAATGACGCCTCTGCCGGAGCAGATCAATGGACGAAGACAAAACTCGGTCCCACTCCGCGCGGCGCTCCCCCCTCTCACGGCTGTCTGCGGGGCTTTCACGCCGTCTTCTAAACGATTCATGGTCCAAACACGCGCGCCCCGCATGCGTTTTTTTGTGATCAAACACGACCGGGCTGGCTCGTCCAGCGGCGCCGCGCTCACGGCCGCTTTCAAAGACAATGTGAGCTTTTTGGTCCACGTTGACAGCGGCGGTTGCGTCAGGCTCGCCACAAAGCCGCAGCTGTGTGCTACTTCTGGGACGCTGCTGCGCGCTCTTGTGTGGTCTTTGCGTCATCGTAATAGGCTTTGCTGCGTCTGGGTGTGCGCGCGCGCGTGTGCGTAGAAGGGTCTCTCACATCCAATTAACATCGATGTGAAACACCAAAACAAACACATACACAGTCAGATCTGTGGAAAGGCTTGGAGTTGCATCATCCACTTTGAAGAGCGGTCCGATAACTTTCTTCTCTTTATCTCTTTGCTGACTCTTCTGTCTGCGTTGCGTTTGGCGCAGCAATAATGAATAATACAACAAAGTTCCTGTCATTTCCGCTGTCTCCTTTCCTCTTTATCGCCGCGTTCCTCCGCAGATCAACTGATATCCTACAGAGGGGAAAGCAAAAAAAAACTTTCCCGGCATCAGTTTTGTCTGCATCTCCCAAAACCAAGAAGACCCACTTTATAAAAGGCGGCTGTGCAACTTATTCCTATGGGAAAAAAAGAAAAAAAATTACAGGATTCCTGAGGAACAAGGTTGATCAGACACCTGGATGTTCTTAAATTCATGTGTAAGGATGTGAGCAGCCAACGTTGAATATAATCAGAACTGGGATAAGACTAAAACCTGATAATGTGCACGTGAACATACTCCGAGACTCTGGTCTCTTTCCTGGTTTGTCATAATTGGAAACCTTACTACTTTTATGCGTCGCTAAATGGCTCGGCCCCCAAATATATAGTTGTAAAGTACAATATGAAACAACCAGACCTCCAACAGAGCCTCTAACCCTAACCCTAACCTACCCATCATCTCTGACCACCTCTACAAGCGAGCAAAGCTGTCAAGGCTAATGCTTATTTTGTTTTCATGCCATCTTATAGTGACGTCCAATTACTTTTCAAACATATAAATGAGTGTAAGAGCCCGGAGCACACATCCATCACGCAATACTGATTATGGAGGGTTTTTTTTTCCTCAAAATGGCGGCATGAAGTATGTTCTTGTTTTGGCTCTGCTGACCTTGGTTGCTCTATGGCGTAAGTGTGTACGCGCATGCGTGTGTGTGTTCAATGGTGTGTTTTGGCCCAAGTGAATGGAGCAATCCTCTTATGGCGTCCCTCCGTCAGGCGCAGCAGTCCGTCCCGCCGTGCTGATGGCGGTTTAGGGATTTCCAGCTGGGCCGCGCCTTCGGGCTGCCAGCAGGAGATGCGCCTCCTGATTCAGAATGAGACACGGTGGTTATCAGGATTACCCACAATGCTCTTGGCCGCTGCTGCTGTCTGGCCTTCCTAATTGGTGACGTCAGTCCGTGGTGTGTGTAATTAAAGACCAGCGCACAAAGACCTGCAGGAAGGATGGAACGACTGATATGGAGACGTAAAAAAAAAAAAAAAAAAAAGGATGAGAGGGGTTTTTCTTATCCAGGCTGTTTGCCATATGCTCCGACACCTTGAGGTCCACATTGGTCTTCAAGCGTCATGATACAGATTAAGCGTTCCCTCATTTGAACCTACTGATGTGTATATTCTAACGAGAGGGGGGGGGGGAACGCATCAAAAAAAATTCCTCCAACCTTCTTTGAACAGCCTGACTTGGATGAGCATGTTCCAAGATGGAGATCAGTCATGAAAAAACCAGGGAGCCAAATATCCCTGAACAGATTACAGTGTCAGGCGGCACAACTCAACAGACTTTGGAGCAGATTACACGTCCTGATGTTTTAATTTGTCTCGTCTCCGCAGGCAAACAATGCCGCGCAGCGTTCATTGCCAGGGCTGCTGCAGTGCCATGTCTCACCACAGGGAGTCACAGTGGGGACTGATCAGCGAGGCGAGGGGGGGGGAGTTGCCGCCACAGAGGCATCCGCGTTAATATTTACTCATGTTGCAGGACCAGTGTGAACGGAGCATGCTGATTTATTCGGAGATGTGAAACACATACGCGCGCGCACACACATGAACACACACACGCATGCCTTTTTGTTTGGGTGTGTTCCAACACGGGATCTTTGCAGGGCATCAGGCGCCCTGTTTGCCCCCGACAGCAAACTACCGCATCTGCTTCCTGGTAATGGCGTATCTCAAGAGGTCTGTCTCAACGCAAGCACCTTGTTTGTATCTGTGTTCACATGGGAACCCGGTCCCCTCCCACCCCCCGCCACACACACACACACACACACACACACACACACACACACACAGCCACGTTGGCAAGCTCATGACGTGTATAGAGCATTAAGGAAAACACTGCCTTGTTTGTGCCGCGTGCTGAGGACGGACAGCGTGACTCAGTCTGGGTCGCACACGCCAAAGCAAGAGGAGAAGCTCACTTCAGGCTTCATCTCTATTTTCTCTTTTCGTGCTGCGTGTAAATTCTAGTAAATATTGGACCTTGTTTAATACAGAGACGATTTAAAAAGCAAAATCACCCGGCGCCGAAGTTGTTTTTTTCGACTTCTCGTGTTTGAGAAGGATTAAACCTGCTTTTGATAGTGTGCATTAACGTGTTTTGCTCTGAATGTGTGTGTGTGTGTGTGTGTGTGTGTTTGCAAGAAAATGCACAGCTATACCCTCCTGAGACCCACGGAGGGGCGGGGGGAGGATAACATTCAATTAGATTTTTTTTTGCCTTTTTGGAGCTAAAACACATGAATATCATGAAAAACATTTTTATTTTAAATCTTAAAATATGTCCACCTTAGCGGATGACAGAACAACTTTACTGAAAAAAAAAAAAGCAACACTTCAAGACAAGAAAACAAGAATGTCAATCCATTTTCTAATAAAACTTTCTAAATCAAACATTTGGCTTGTATCTTCTGTTGAGCCGCTCAACAGAATCTCGTGCACAAGGCCGGCTTTTCTTTTCCTGCAGTCTGCATTTTTTTCTCAGCATGAAAACCAAGTTCCACTCGTCCCACCCAAACACATGAGATATTGTTGGAAGGGCCAGGATGTCCTCTGTTGAGTACATCAGGACTTCATGGGGTAGCTCAAATGAGTCAAAAGAAATAGACCAAAAAACCAGTGTCCACGATAAGAGGACACATGTTTACTATACTAAATTTTGCTGGATGATTCCAATTTCCACTTCATGCTTGTGCAATGAGTCACATAAAACCATGAAAACTAATTGGGATTTCCTCAATGCTCGCAACTTCAACGCAGATTGAAGAGGAGCACAGATTAAGAGATTAATGGCGAAAAAAAAAATCAATTGTCAAACGTTTGGCACAGTTGAGCTCAAATATATAAGTATTGGTCTTGAGAATGAACACTAAAGTGCAAATAAAAAAGGGTTTTTGGGTTTAACTTATCAAAATGACGTCAGTGTCTCTGGTCCCGGTTTCCAAGCTTTACTGTTGCGTTCAGGAACATGCAGTAAATTTAGCTCTCCTGTTTCCTGGCGGACAGAATTGTATAATAAAATTAAGGTTTATAGGGAATCCTTTTTGATACTGATGGTGTCAGTTTCCTGTATTTACTTTCCTAGTCTCCCGATGATAAGTTAAAATGAGAACTTGCCTATCTGTCACAAGCTGAGCGACATAGCTGAGTGCATTAAAAATCATGATACAGTAATTAGCATTGTGTCCACAAAGATGAGGAGAGAATATGAAGAAGAAAATCAAAATCCTTTACTTGCCCCATGATGCAACTGGTTGACATCTTTCTTTAGGCCCTCCCAGCCTGATAAACGCACACGTCTTTCAGACTCCTCACGCCATGTTTGTAATCCTGTGTTTTGTATTTGAGGTTTCAAGTTGAAAGTGCGAACTGTTTGCCAAAGGAAAGCCGACACCGTGCGACTGTTTGATCATCAAGCTGAACCTGATGGCGCGAACATCAGTGGAATACACCGTTAAGGCACCACGAGTCAACGTACACATCCGGCGGTGATTTATCGGAGGAGGAAATGGCGCAGGCGGCACGGAGCAACGGGGGGAAATCCGACCAACACTCGCCGTGTCGCGCAGTTCAAGCGAAAAATGTAAATGAAACATTTTCAGGTGATGTTTAACATGACCCCTTTTGTGTAAGAGGGCACCTGCTTCTCAAATACGATGAATCATTCAGGTCGAGTGGCCAGTGGCCTGAATATGAACCACCGCTAAAGAGTCCTGTTGCATTTAAAAGAGGAGTGGCGTGTCGCACAACGACGGCGCGAGGCGACAAGTCAGAAAGGGATGACACCTGATTTATTTTCAAATCAGACATCTATCACTTGTCAGATCTACTAGGAATTGTTTCAGTTGACTGTTGGCTCATGCAGCGCCGTTTCTGATTATAACAATATTGATGAATCACTTTAGATAGCCTCACAACAAGGGAGGTGAGGCAGCAATAAAAAGAAATGAAACAATAAAGTAGACACTAAGTCTAAGCAGCGCAAAGAGGGTAAAATGATAACGTGGTGAATAAAAGGCAAAGCAAATGTGGACATAAAAAGCACAAAATATGTGTGCGCAAATGCACTCCTGGCATCATATTTCCATGAGAATGCCTATTATTTTTTTTTTAAATCTCAGACAAGCAAATCAATGAGTGGCTTTGAAATGCCTTCTTATACGTAAACGGTCCCAGCTAATCTGTTTGCAGTGGATTAATGTACAAAGAAACTGTGAGTCAGCGTTCGTTAATTGATCGTCCATTAAGTACTGACCGATCAATTAAACTTGTTGTGACGTGATCATTTCTCTGAAGTCAGCTAAAGGAACATAAGCCACCATTGAACCATAATGACTCATGCATGTACCTTTCGCAGCCGCATCATAGTTTGACTGATACACGTTTCCCTGCAGGAAATTAAAAACCTCTGATGATCTCAGCCAAAGGCATCAAAAAAAAAAAAAAAACGCGGTTTAATAGATAACCGAGATACTTGGAACAGATAACTTGATGTTTTTTGCGCTGAAACTCAGTGAGCTGAGGCCTGGCAGCTGGACAGCTGTTTTTTTCCAGTGCTGCTGTGGATGGATGAGAGCGGATGACCCATCTGCTCACATTTTGTGTGTTTACGCGTGCGTGCGTGCGTGCGTGCGTGTGTGTGTGTGTGTGTGTGTGCGTGTTTGTGATCATGTCTGCTTCTCCTTCATTAGGAGATTGCTGTATAGAGGATCATCATGACTAAGTCAAAATCTGGTGTTTTCACCTTGTTGAAAAGAAATGGCGTGAAGTGGTGTGATAATACCGACATAAACATGAAGAAAAGGGGAGAGACTGTATTCAGCTCATCATCTGACGCTCATAAACCTCCTACTGTTGTCCATGATGAAAAAAATGAAGCGTGTTTTTCTTATATATTCCCGGGAATCATGACTGACCCCCACTTATCATGGAAAAAAAAATCACAATGAACTTGTCCTGCAAAAGGAGAAAACAAAGTTTATCGCGTACGCTGACTTAGATTTTTGTGGTGAAGTAGACAAATTCTTATTTTGTTTTTTTCTGCTTCTGTGGTTATGAGTGTTCCTCGGCACTGTAATCCCACATGGTGCAAGCGTCTGCGGTTTAAATTGGCCGACCACAACGACATATTAAGATGAGCCACATCGTTTCTTATCCGGGCCGGCGCCTGAACGTGAATACAGAATGTTACCATCCAACTGGAGATTCAGTAAGTATGAAAGCTGAATGTGGCACTTTTTCCCAGACCTAGTGCACATTAAGGGGCCTAGCAATGTAACGCATTGTTGGTGTTGGTGTCTTAATTTGTGTGATGCCGCAACTGGAGATGCAAGACAAATTTCAGACTGGATTTAATCATCCCAAACCCCATATGATCACTCAGACGACATGAGGAAAATTTGAGTTTTTCACATGACAGCAGCAGGGAGCACTAAATTCACAGTGGACACAGCGGATATCTACCCGTGATGCAGGATTTATTTTTGTCCACTTGGGGGCGGTAAGAACAAGTTGTGATCGCAACGCTGACATATCAGGCTGATTTGGTGAATTTAGTTTCTTATTTACTTTCTGTTGTTGTGGAGAAACATCATGCTGTAGTTTGGCTTGTAGTTTATCTCAAGTTAAACATGTGAATGTAAGTCACTCTTTATTTATTGACTTGTTTTTTTTTAAATAAATGGCTTTCTATTGCTAATTGCTCTAATATGCTCACTAGCTGGTTGCTGACTGTGCAGTGACTTAATCAGGGGTTTTTGTCTGTAATCAGCAATCAGCTGAATAAAAATACTATGACAGAAGGGTCTTTCACCCAAATCAGTTTCTAAAGCTTCTAAACAGCTAAACAGAGTATGAAACTGGGGAGCCGCACGCTCGCCGATGATTCTGGGTAGCTTCACAACTAGAATTTTGCACATCGCCATTTGATACACTGGGTTTTTTTTTTTTTAGATAACATACCATTATGGCATAACATTATGACCAATGCATGCTCACCATTGAATATAATGCAACAGATTCTCCCTCCCAGGAGGAGTTTTACATTGAATTTTGACTGAATCTGTTTGAGAGACAGGTTTTGACGTATTTTAGTGACGGAGACTGCAATTTGAAATGCCGTCGAACCGTACAACAGCATCTCATCTTGTGCAGTTCAGCAGCATCACAAATTGGAGTCACTGAAATATGTCAACACAGCGTAAAACTCCCCCTGAAGGGAGACTTTGTTGTGGGGCTATTGCCTTATATTCTATGGTAAACATGCAGCGGCCATAATATTGTGCTTGATTGGTGTACATATTGGCCTTTGTAGCTTAGTAGCGGGATAATTAGGTTGCTTTGTCCTTGAGGTGAAGTGACGAACAGATCAGCATCATCTCCCGCTCCGAACAAAACTGAGCAGCTGCTACTGTCCAAACTCAAAGGGATTACTGGATCATTATGTAAGCGGATATGAAAGCGTCATCTTTTCTGTTCTGGAGCAGCTGAGCGCCAGCAGTTCATTCCACAGCCGCTGCCACGGCGATATTATGAAATGAAGCCCGCCGCCCATCCCGGCCAGACTTCCACCTGCAGTTGGCTTTTTCCTCCGCTGCCGTCGGCGTGTCCACCGGGCTCCCCCGCCGCGGCAGAGGCGACGTAGATTTTGACAGCACTGGGAGGTTTTGGTGTAGATGAGGGGGCGTTGACAAGCGCGGTGGCGGTTCTGTCTGCGTGACAAGGTTTACACAGAAGCATACAGACCACACAACAAAGCTCTGCCGTTCATATAGAGACAATCTGGCTCTCGGACTGTCAGCCGGGCGGCTGTGACAGCTCCATTTAATCTAACAAACAACAACCTGCTTACTGGGGCTTTTTTTTCTATTTTTTTTTTTCTGGCTAGACCTGCCGCAGAAGGAATGTTATGTCGTTGCGTTAGACAGTTATGAAAGCTTGCCTTTTTTTTTTTTTATCTTGGCATTTTTCTTGGTTCTGTGCAGGATAGTTTACGAAAATGTTCATGTAGCTGTTTGCAGGGGGCCACCAGTGGTGATATTCCAGTCACTTCATAACATTACAGCCAATTGCAGCTTCTGTTAGAAGCCCCGCGAGGCTTTAAAAGCTCATGTTAAAATGTTAATATGCGGATGTATTAAGTTTGTTGGCATGCCAACATTTCCAAACTATCACTCAACTTCAAAAAATTAGATCACAGTTATTTTTTTTAGCAGGTGTTTAGTCATAAAACAACTCACTGGGTAAATTAATTCAATTTTTTTTTTTTAGAGATGAAAAACAAAACATTGAAAACTGATCAGATCCTGAGGTGCACGTGTCACATTTTATGGCAATTCAGTCAATAGTCTTCTCCCACAGAACCACCAGTGTCGACCTCATGGTGTCACCAGCTCATGGGCCACTCACCTTTGACAGCTTCCATAAGGAGGAGAGCTACTTGTTTTATATATACCCTTTTGAATGCTTCAAATGCTCTCTCTGATACATTTAGGTAAAGTGATCTTGGGAAAGTACATAGCTATAAAAACATGTGAAATCAACATTGGGATCATTTTTTCTTGTCTTGGAACAAGGTGTTTATTCAAAGCTCTATTCAGCACATTGACATCCAAATGGTGTCTTGTTCTTTGTATAAAAAAAAAAAAAAGGAAGAAAAAGTGCTGCTTCAAAAAAAAGTTTCAGCATCTGCTTGAGACTTTTTTATCATCTGGTTGAAAAAAGAAAAGAAAAAAATATATAGTTATTTCCTCAAAGATTCCCTTTTCAGTCCTTAATGAGCCACCTGGTGGGTTTCCAGCATGGGAGGTTTTCATTGTCACCAAAACCGTCACATGAATCAGACATCGATTCTTTTCTTTTACTTCTCCTCCTCCTCCCACTGCTTGAATTGAAAGGGTTTTTTTTTTTTTCTCTCTTCTTCCTTTCTGCCATTGTTTCTGCTTGTTAGCTCCCCAGGACAGCTGTGCTAGCTGGCTCAGAATGAAGAGAAAAGGGGGACGCGTGATGTAACGTCAAGATAAACTTCTGGGTCCTGGTGCCAAAGTTTTCAAATATTCATATTTAATAACTTGATGTTTTAATGAGGACGTTTTTCATTGAGTCTCTCCTGGGGACTCGTGTGCTCACTGCGGGCGACCACGCTGCCAATGGATTACCAAACTCATCAGGACTGACTGTCCCGGCGTAGATGTTTGTGTCTTCATCTTGATTTTGAGTTTTGGATAAGTGGAAACTTTGACATGGTGGTGGAGGAAGAAAGAAAGTCAAGGGAGCACCAAAGTTATCAGGAACCTTCCGCTCAGCACCATTAATATACAGTGTGGAGCAAATGTCATTATCATTCACACACACATTCACAGGGCATTTTACTGGAGATCAAAATATCAACCAGCTGGTGGTGCTGAGGAAACATCAAAATGGACCAAAGTCGGTTGGATTCATTCTCTGGTTGACACGAGTGTGTCTCACCCACATTTCATGTGAATGGATCCAAGTTTCCGGCTGAGCTACAGAAAGTGTTTATCAGTCGTCTGAACACACCGACAGAATCGCTGCAACCGTCTCCTTCTGGACGGGTCGGCGTGGGCCGGATCTCATGCCGCGGCGGGAACTAATGAGGTCGTGGCTGTGTGGGCAGCGTGGACCATATGTTACATAAAAACTGTGTGAAAGTCATAATCCCCCTACAAGGATTATGGAATGACTTTGCCAAAGGGCCACCAGGCTGTCAATCAGGGAAGTAATATCAGTGGCGGAAACATTGTGTTGTCCAGTGTGATCCAGCAAAGACATCCTGTCCTTTGTTAACTCCATCTATCTATCTATCTATCTATCTATCTATCTATCTATCTATCTATCTATCTATCTATCTATCTATCTATCTATCTATCTATCTATCTATCTATCTATCTATCTATCTATCTATCTATCTATCTATCTATCTATCTATCTATCTATCTATCATAACATTATGGCCACTGCATGTTTAATATAATACAACGGCCCTGCAGAATCTCGACTGAATCTGTTCGAGAGGCGGTGACATATTTGTGTGACTGTTATGGGGACTGTAATTTGTGACGCTGTTGAACTGCACTGGGTTACACCTTGAGATAATTGAAGCTCTTACAGGTTAATGCCGGGCGTTTTCGGCCCAGGTGGCCTATTTCTGTCAAAGTAGGTTTACTTTGACCGCAAATAACCTAATTTGCGCTTGAGCTCTGGCGCTCACACAGTCACTTTGTGCACGTACTACAGTGTACGCATGTGTGTGCGCACTCCGGGGGCCATGCTTTTACAGTAATGGCCGCCTCATGGTTCGACTCGTCGTCGCTCTCAATGCAGGACTTGTTAGTTCACTCAACCTCAGGCTAATATGTGCAGAGATGAGGAGCATGTGGAAAAAGTTGCTTTCATAAACCTTTCTCCTCTTGCTTCCCTGGCACAAAAAAAACAACAAAAAAAACAAAACAAACAAAACAAAAACAAAACACAACAGCCTTCAAGCAAAAACAAATTTTAACAGCTGCAACTATCAGGCATATTAAAAACACCCAAATGTTTTGGCCATTCCACTCATACGTATTTGGGTGCCAAAGTATTAGGGACACCTCTCAGTATAAACCAGTACAGTCCAACAGCATCACAAATTTCAGTCCCAATAACAATCATTAAAATATGTCAATCAATCAATCAAGCAGTCTTCTTACTTTTATCTGATATCTTGATAATGAGTCAGCAGATTTTTTTTTTTTTTTACTTTGGACACAGTCAAACTTGCTGTTTCTCTGTTTCCGGCGTTTATGCTATGCTAGGCTACCAGCGTTGCTCGATATTCATGGATGCTGTACAAGCACTTTTCTCACGTGTCTGATATCCTGTTTGAGCCACAGAGGTACCGCAAGCAGACGTCTTACCCTTGGAAAGAGCCAGGCATTCTGTTTCTCACAATGTCCTTTAAATGGACTTGCATTTATATAGCGCTTTTCTACCTTTGATGGTACTCAAAGCGATTTACACTGCATGGCCTCATTCACCCGTTCACGCACACACTCATACACTGATGGCGGAGGCGATCAGGGGTTCAGGACCTTGCTCAAGGACACTTCAACGCGGTCTCTGTCGGAGATGAGGATCAAACTAGTAACCTTCCGGTTCCTAGACGGTCAAGTTATGCTACTCATAGCATAGTTAGTTATGCTACGCTATGCTTACCGCTTTATATTCAAGAGTGATGTTCAAGATAGATGCAGTTATCTAATCTTATCCTTGGCAAGATGTCAAATAAACAAATTCCTCCAAAATGCTGCTTTAAATCAAATTTTACTTCAATTATTTAAAAAAAATAATAATTAAATGATTCAGCAAAACAAAAACAAATTTGGATAAATGCTGATTTTAGTGGAGGGACTTTGTGATGCACCAGTTTGAGGGAAATGAAGGAAGGTCATCACTGCCGTCAGGGAATTCTGATTCCAAGAAAGGGTGGGCCTCGCCTGCCGCAATGCTTAGGTGGGTGCTATGTGTCAAAGTAACCCAAGGTTCCCCAGCAGAACATCGCCCAACGCATCACACTGCCTGCGCCGGCTCGCCTTCTTCCCATAGTGCATCTTGGTGCCATGTGTTCGCCAGGCAAGCGATGCACACACATCCGGCCATCAATGTGATCTAAAAGAAATTGCGATTCATCAGACCAGGCCACCTTCTTCCATTGCCCCTGCAGTTCTAACCATCACAGTTTGGCCCTTGTCAAAGTCGCTCAAATCTTCATGCCTATTCATTTTTTCCTGCTTCTGATACATCAACTTTGAGGACAAAATGTTCACTTGCTCTCTAATCTATCCCACCCACTGACAGGTACCATGGTAACCAAATAATCAGTATTATCTGTCAGTGGTCATGATGTCATGGCTAACTGCTCTATAAGGACTCTCTTACCAGAATGAACCACATAATAACTTGAATAGTAAATCGCCCCGCTGCTACTGTGGCGTGGTTTGTTTAAACAGTCACGTTTCTCATTGCAGTTTTCCTCAGTCGCTTTGGCACATTTCTCAAATCATCCCCGACATTTGCAAAACATTAAGTGCATTTCTCAAAACAATTCGTACAGATAGCCAGTCTCTTGCTCAAAATCCTTAGTTCATCTCTCAAATGTGAATTTATGTGACAGCGAACATGTCAGTGCCATCAGAAAGGCAAGTCCTTGTGTCTATTGTAAATTGTAAGTTTGCCTCATACTGTTGCACCTTCTCTTTATATAGTAGTTTTTTACTTGTCGAATTGTTTATACTGTATGTTATATATTGTATATATATTTAATATTAGTATATGCTGTGTTGTTGTTTTTTTTTGCCACTTGTTCATTTGACTTCCTTTTTGTCCTTTTGTCAGTGAGTTTTAAATGTATGTACAGAGAACTGAGAGTCAAATTCCCTGTTTGGCATGCACAAACTTGGCCAATAAAGCTGATTCTGATCCCGATTAAACCTTAGCGTATGCAGGAGACTGACTGCAAGAGGCTGGACAAGATTCACATTTACTGCTTTTACCGTTTTGTGCTGTGATTTGTTGACAGACCACGTCATTGCGACACAGAAGGGAAAAGACGGCGCTGCGTAGCAGTACAATACATTTTGATCACCATGGCATAAGCAGTTGCCAATGCAGGGAAACAGCAGAGAATTGTGCATAATCGTTTGCGTGGATTTGCCAAAGCATTTTGCAACTTGTTCTAAGAAATGAGAAACTGATTTTTTTATTTTTATTTTTTGATGTGCAGAAGCGACACAATGAGAATTTCAATTCCGACCTGAGAAACTGAGACTGGGCGACTGAGAAAAGAAAAAAAAACCGCCGAGCAGTCACGTTTCTCATTAATGAACCCGCGTCCATTTGACGGAGTCGCTGTCTGTGGTGCTGAACGTGGCTTCGGCACGTACGTACGCGCAGGGTCCACGCTGGCGGCGTAAAGACTGCCCGGATCTGTGAAACACAATACAGCAAAAATAACAAAAATACAGGAGGAAAAAGAAAAAAAAGAAAAGAAAAGAAAAGTATAAACAACAATAGAGTGCCAGATGTTTAGGCATAAAGCGCAGCTTGGTTTCTCTTTCACGTGAGTAAAGCCGCTCCGCCGCGCGTGTGGGAGGAGGGGCGAGAGGGAATCCCAGGAAGGGCTACAGATACCGCTGCGCCGCCGCCGCCCCGCCGCACACTCCTCTCCGGCGTCTCTGGAAGTGCGGGTCAGAGGAGACACGCGGGGCGGATGAATGAGGCGGACGCGGCGTTGAACTTTCCGCGCAGTCCCGGGGAACGGCGAGGCGGGACGGGGCGCTGAGGTCCGCCGCAGCGGACGGGGCTCCCTTCGCCGGCGGCGCTCGGGGACGAAGCGGCGCGCCTCGGCCGCCTTCCACTAGAAACCCGCCCGCGCTCCGCGCTGCTCTTTTGTCGGCAAACGCGGGGAGAAACTCGCGCCTCCTCGTCGGCGTCGTCGTCGTCGTGACACAAAAGGAGAACTTGCGCTGAGGATCTCGCCCCCCGCCCCCCTCCCGCTCCCACATTGTGATTGGACGCTCGGGCCTCCGCTCGCTCGGCAGGGCGGCGGCAAAGCGCAGGGAACCTCTGGCGAGATGTCCAGGATGCTCCGCCGAGGAAGC
>CAAKHG010047096.1:0-16839 GCA_901007715.1 Dactylopterus volitans
CACTGTCTGACTCTTTTTGAATGCAAACATCCTCTCAGAGGGTTACTTACCAACACCCGCCACACACACACACACAACCGCAACCGACAGCCTTTATCAATCATTAACATTAATAGCGGATGCAACTAACATCATCGTTGTCCGTTCTCCTCGAGTGATTATCTTCATCCAACCGAGTTTCACTCTTACTTTCCCCCGGTTGTTTACGGTGGCCCAAACAAAGATGGCAGCCGTTTGTAATATTCAACACGAGTCACATGTCTTTGTGAAATTGACTTGTATTCATTATTTACCTGCATTTCTTGCTCTGGTTTTGTAGATTCTGATGTGCTCAAGTGTCCACAATCAGCTACTGCATCTTTAAATTACAGGGCCTAAATTGTGTTTTCTGAAAGTGGGACCAGAGGAAGATGAGAGTTTTTAAGGTCACAACTTCGGTGCAGTCACACTGGCTAAGTCCCTCTATAGCATTCTCAAATAGTATTAAAGATTAAGATTCGATGTCTTCTTGTTCCAGAGAAAAGCCGCCATAGTGATGGCGTCTTTTCCTTGTAGCAGGAAAGTCCATGTTTGGAGGAAGGCTGGAGCGGGATCTTCTTCCCCTGCGTCCTCACTGACTCCTCCCTTTAATCACCAATTTCTCTGTTGCCGTGATCGTCACGGCGATGGCCACTTGTTTTGTCAGATGCAGTTCTTCCAGTGTAACGGTATTCATTGGCAGCTGTGGCTGACGGACCACCTCTGCATTTTTTTTCAGTCACATTTGGCTTTGCAGGTTAAAAATTTTTAAATGAAACACGGGAGAAAGCCAAAACACACACGTGTTTGGGTTTGGCCTATTTGGGCTCCTGTAGATGCAAACATGGCTTCCAGAGCAGGACCTGCCTCTTATGTAGCTATATAGGACTCATTCTCTGCTCATGAAAACGGTCATTCTTACTTTGAGGTGATTAGACGCCATTGAAAACATTATTTCATTTTATTTTATTGATTATTTCATTTCCGCCTAAAGATCTTCCCAGATATGGCGCGCTGTACCTTTAAATGATCAAGCATCAACTATTTGGGGGAACAAAGCAATGTCCACACTCATGTTTTGTTTCACACGTGTTAAAGTAAAATGTGAATCAGCTGCGTTCATATTAAATGTAGCATGTACTTGTTTCATTTTGTGCCTAATGTGATGCACACACGGTTATTTCTTCCCCAGAAATTGGTTTGGGGCTGTTATCATTATGGTGATGATGAGCAAGTAGCTAAGCGCTCTTTTAGGCTCTGATGATACAACTGCTGCATAAAATTATGGTTAGTGTGTTTTGGATAAAAAGCGGCTCACCTTTTGGGGGAAATTTGAGTGCTTGTTTACTGATGCTCTCAGTCTGGGATTTATTTATTTCATATCCAGGAGTAGCACCATCTTCCAGTCTGAAATCATTTCTTAGTCACACAGAACAATAACTGACAGGCTGAACACTCTCAAATGTCTGTATTACACAGTTAAAAGAAATTTTGCATTTGTGCTCTTACTATTTAAAATAACCCGCGGCGTTTTTACAGGTCAGTAAACGTAGATTTTACTCTCTATATTCAGCCCAAACCGACCGGTCACCAGTGAGATGCAAAAACCAGAACAGAGGGATGGAGAGAGGTAAAAATAGAGGAGGGGTGGAGTGGGAGGGTGATAGGGGGTGGGATGGGGGGGGGTGGAGGGGCTATGGAGGTAAAGAAGTAGGGAGGGGCCGGAGGTATCAAGGGAATAGAGGGAGAGAGAGAGAGAGAGAGAGGGAGAGAGAGCGAGAAAGAGAGGCTGCAATGAAAGGGGCTGATGTCATCTCTGTGAAGCGGCCAATGAGAGCGCAGCAGGGAGGAGAGGAGGGAGGGGGAGCGGCAGAGCTCAGAAGGGTGTGTTTTATGTACCACTGCAGCATCAGTGCAAAAAAAAAAAAAGAAAAAATCAAACTCCACCATAGAGAAGACACGACTCAGTGGACGAGACAGACGAAGCGGCGGCACCAGTGGCGAGGAGACGTCGCCGGACGCACGCAGAGGTAGGACCACAACAGCGACGTGTGTTTGTGTGCCTGTGTGATGATTAGTAGGATTTTACATAATACAGGTATGAGGGACTGTGCCGGCAGACCCGGCGTGCACGGACTGTGTGTGTGTGTGTGTGTGTGTGTGTTCAAATGTGTCACATGCGTGTGTGTGTGTGTGTGTGTGTGTGTGTGTGTGTGTGTGTGTGTGTGTGTGTGTGTGTGTGTGCACACGCGCATTTCGCAATTTCCCCCAGCGTTTGATTTCACCCTTTTAATTGGAAACTCGCCAGACGGGAGCGGTTACGACTGTTAAAGCTAGAGTCGGCCGTCAAGGGAGTGTCTGAAGCTCTTCGATATCAGGTTGAGTCATCTGCAGCAGCATGGTTTTATTAATATTGAATGCAATGCTGCGCTATGTGGCATTTATAGTGATAAATTATGCATGACCGGTTTGTAGCCTGTTTTCTTCCATGCTAAAACTCCCCTTGAAGGAGACTTTGGTCAGTCTGGGAGCTTCTTATTTTCCCGTCATGTTGCGAATGAAATCCTGGCATGAGCGCTGTCACACGTGCATCCCCGGCTACCTGCGGTCGACTGGTGCTGATGCTGCCTCTCATCCTCAAGCTGTTGAGGAGAGGATGCTGGGTTTACCTCGCTCCAGATGGAGTCTTATATATGTCATGTTTTTTTTAACAGTTTAAATTACAGTTAAGCAATAAGAGAAAAGAGGGCAAGGAGGAGCAACCTGTGACTATAACAGACAAAAGTAAAGCCATTTTAGTATTAGGCTTTATTTTTTTAAGAAAAATCATAGACTCGGAGTAGCTTCAAAAAGAACATATTGAGGTGTTATTTAAATAAGGTCTGACAGTGAAGTTTCCACAGTTGCGAGGGGAACGGCCGCGGCTTTGATTTTGACTGGAAGCCGGAGCCGCAAACTTTGCTCGTCTGCCTTTTGAAGGGGGAGTGCCACCATTTTTCACGTGTCCGCCGAGCCAGCGTTGACGGTAAATGCGGCGATATTGACCGCGAGAGAGAGAGAGAGAGAGAGAGACACGTTTTCCTGCTCCGCTCCTGCTGTAGAGCTGGGCGGCCACTGACTGCTCGTACCAAGATACAATGCATGCGAGTGTCTACTGCCAAACCCCCCCGAAGCCCTCCAGGGTGGCCGGTGCTGCCCAGCTGTGCCACAGACGTCGATCTGGAGCAGCAGCGCACACCCTTAACACCCAAACGCGATGGCCAGAAACTCGAGCCGAAACAGTCTGTCGCTCTTCCTCAGTGCCGGTGACATCACTGATGATGTCTCTGGTGTCAGGAGATGAACGGCGCTTTTCCCATCAATACAGCGCACGCGGGGCCATCTAATGCTTTCCCGTCAGCTCTGAGTGGACATGCATATGATAAGCGAGAAGACTTAGTCACTTTACTGCTCCTTTCCGTTGCAGATTATTCTTACTGATCTGGTTAACTTACTAATCTATTCAGACAGCACTTTGAGGTAGTTCCCCTGTGTGAAAAGTGCTCTAAAAATAAAGTTTGTCATTGTTATTACGACTTAACAGAGCACGTTTGGGCTTCCTGGGTCTGGACCGGAATTTACTCTCGCCGTCTGATGGCGGGATGAGTTTGTGACGGCAGCGACTCCTTCACCTGTCAGTACCAAGTGTTCCCCATCACACTGTCAAGCAGGCTTCAATTTGGCTTTGTCTCTCTTGCCTCCCTGGTGTGTCGTGTTCCTTTCATACTTCTCACCAGGTTCCTGTTTGCCTGTTTACTCTTGAATTCCCCCGTAATCGCTCGTGGCAACATTGTTTGAGTCACACACACACACACACACACATTGCTGACTGTCTGTCTGTCTGTCTGTCGTTTGCATTGTTGGGGCTTTCTCGCCCCGGTGGGTTTGGCAGGGGAGCGCAAATTAGGCCAGAATCTGGGAGGAGGAGGAGGAGGAAGATGAGGACTGACAGAGGAGAGGGAGAGTTGATATGCAGGGGAGAGAGTGGCGGAGATATTAGCGAGGAAAAATGGGCTGGCGAGGCTCACAGAAGAGGAGGAGAAAAGGTTCGGATCCAAAAACATTGCCAGAGAGGAACTGAGAGGATGAGAAATAAAGGACAGAGATGTAAAGAAAGTCTGGACTGGGAATGAGATGAGAGAGGATGAGGAGGAGGAGGGAAGGTCAAGATGGACTAGGTATTTTTTTTTTTTTTTTTTTTAGATTTGGCCCAGTTTTTGTCTCCCCGCTCTCCTCTCATTCTTTGTAATCGTCAAGTTGACCGAAACCATCTGGTGGCGTTTTACATCGGCTCTGCGGGCCGGAGGAACTTTACACAGTTCACAGGTTCAGTGAAGTCCACAGGAAATCCTTCATATCAACTGATTTTACACAGTAGACGAACCCAGCCAACCACACAAAGGCCTGTGAAATCATCTTATTGGCTGCCCACTGAAGACCATGCAAAAGGTCTTCATCCTCCATATGAAGAGGACATGCTCTACACCGTGACACCATAAACTAGTTATGGAATCATCCTCACCGCATTCATAAACAACACTGTGTTTGCACCCTGTTTGGATGCACAGCTTACTTTAGAATCAGACTTCCATATAAGTTAGCATGGCAAGAATTAAAGGTTTCATTTTGAGGGGCGATGATGCCTGCAACACGACCTCAGTTGATGAAGTAGGAGTACAAACCTGATGTTACCCTGATATGGCGCAAAGCTGCATAGGGCTCCCACAAAGCTGTTGCTAGCTAAAAATATGGATTTAGAAATTAGGCCTTACCTTAGCATTATCACTGGAGCTAGCTTACCTCTATAGCGAGTCATGTTTGTAGTTACATTTCAGCCACTTCCAATGTATTCAAGTTTGCTCTTGTGTTTTTGGTTTTAGGCCCCAAAAAAACCCACGTAATCCTCCGTACTCGTTTTTGCTCCCAAGCCAGGATGGACCATGATTGCCCGAAATACACAGTATTATTAAATTTCACCTCAACTGAAAAATCACGTTTCAGGTGGACACCAGTTAATCTGTCAGTGATTCTGGCAGCATATGCTAAAATTAACTTGATACCAAAAAAATGTTTGTATGGATTTGACATGGTCTTAAAAAAAAAACCCTGCCTAAAATTTGAATTTCATGAATTGTCACAAATGAATGGAAAAGAAAACTGGACCTGAATGAACGACTGCAAGCTCTCGCTCAAAGTGTCGCCTTCACAGACTCTATATTCATATCACATATCCTTCTCGATGAGGCGCATACTATATACTTTGTACATCGGAATCAGGAGACAAACTGTCTGACCACCTGGTAGTATCCAGTTTTGCGAGACATGATGCGGACTGAGAGGTCCTCAAAGTCAATAAAAGTCTCAGGAGAGGCTGAAGACGCCATTTGGACTCAGACTAACAGGTCCGAGCTCCAGGATGGGAGGCTCAGAGGGAGGTCTGGCCTCGCAAAATGAAATTAGTCTGACTTTTACTCGGTCTGGGTTCTTCTTTCACGTTGAGCGCCTTCTCATCCATCTTCATCCAGCTCTCCCACGCCCACTCCCCTCCTCTCTGATTCCTCTCTTCTTCCGTATTTCCCCTTGTTTATCCATCTTTCTTCGACAGAATGGGGCCTTTGTATTGAGAAATGGGAAGAATGCCCCCTTAGTCTAGTTCCCTTTTTCCCTTTCCAGTGTCTTTGCCCTCCTTCAATCCTTATCTTCCTGTTTGTAAGTGTCTGTGTGAGTGTGTGTGTGTGTGTGTGTGTGCATCTGGCTTTTATTTGGTGGGTTGAGTTACCTCCATTAACTGGGATTAGACTTTGTCGGAGGGTTTTAACAGCCCCTCTGTGTTTGAGGCTTTAATCTCCTCAGAACCAGCTAATCTAACATCAGTGGCTTTTACTCATATTGTACAGTACACACTTTGTGCATGTACACCCCCCCCCCTCACACACACACACACACATCCTCTAGTTAACTATCTGACCGCTGTCTGGTTTCCTGGCCAGTGACCGTGACAAGAGTCCATTCATAACTTGACCGCAAACACACGACACTTTTATCAGCCAAATTTCTCCGGACAGTGTCATCAGTCACCGGGGCTGAACAAAGTCCACATCTGAGCACAACATGGAAGAACGTCCACCATCCGCAATGATCCCGGCCGGTGCCTGCCGTAGCGGAGTTATTTCCCCAATAAAATTCACAAGCGATATATTTAGGAGGCAATTTGCGTCCAAATGCACAAATTCCCTTTTTTTTTTCCCTCGGCTGAACGGCAGCGAGGGCGGTGGCCTTTCGGTCAGCCGCTGAACGGCTTCCATTTGTAAAGATGCTGGCTGCTTGTCTGTTAATTTTTAACTGAAAAAGCTATTTCCGTTTTCCAAATTATAAAAACCTGCTGGATGTACACAACAAATACATAAAACATAACAATTAAAAAAAAAAAAGACCTGGGCGATAGCCTAACAAGTGTCTGACCTCCCTTTAGTTTCATGCTGGTGCCAATATATTGGAAAATATTATTTTACAAGAGAAGAAATCTTAGTTGATTAAATGCTGGGTCACATATTTATTCAGACATGAATGAATCTAATAATAAATTGTAGCTTCTCTGACCATTTGCCTCAGTGCACCTTTGGGATCATGATGAAGGTGTGTTTGGTTGCTGCGCTTTAAGAAGCCGCACGAGGAGGGAACGGATGGCCTCCCGGCCCCCCCACCCCACCCCCCCCCTCCCTCAAAAAAAAAAAAAAAAAACAGTCGGCGGCTTTAACATAATACTGCAGACCATTGAAGCGAAGAGCAAGAGTGAGACAATAGCAAGTGTGTGTGTGTGTGTGTGTGTGTGTGTGTGTGTGTGTGTGTGTGTGTGTGTGTGTGTGCGCGCGCGTGTGAGAGAGGGTGAGAGAGAGAGAGAGAGAGAGCGAGTGAGGTGAATCGAGGAGATGCAGGGAGTGGCACCACAGAGAAAGCAACGGAGAGGAGAGGTGTGGAGGGACGGCGTGGGGGATGGGAGAGACGAGGGAGGGGCAGCGTGGGGGATGGGGGAAAAAGAATATTGCTCTGTGCTGCTGGAGTCAGGGGGTTACCATGGCGACGGGGAGACACGTAAGGGGATGGGAGAGAGACTGAAGCTACAAACTCATACATACGACCTCGCAATGCAAATTGACTCTTTCGCCCCTCGCCGACTGATCAAATAATGCGATAAGCACTCGAATCTCCTTTTAATTTAAAGCTTCCTTCCTGCGCCGTCAGGGCGGGGCGGGCGGGGAGGAAGCCATGCTGCAAGCGGGGTCGAGGAGAGCGGAGAAAGAGCGAGATGAAAGCGAGAGGACCTTTTTTTTTTGAGTTAATGGAAGAAACGCGATCTCCCAGCTGGGGACGGCGCCACCACGACACAGTTGTGGCTTCTTTTTTTTTTTCCGCGGGAGAGATGCGATCGCAGAAAGCGCCACCAGAAATGAAGTCATGACTCCGGGGCAGGTCCCGGTGGCGAGGTCCTGGAGGTTTCTTATATCAGAAGCTGAATGATGTTTTCCACAATTTTTTTTTTGAATGAGGATTCACCGGACTGTGGGTATAACCCCTAAAGATACACTGAGAATTTGGGACTAAGCCAATCGCAGATAAATGTTGACGCCAGCAAAGGGAAAAAAAACAAACAAAAAACATCACAATATCTCATCAGTGCAATGAGGTATTTCTTTTAATTGTTCAACGCACGACCATAAACATTCAGATTCTAAACCACAATCAATCTAATTAGGTGAGAATGTTGAGAGCCCGCCCGACCACCCTGATCGGAGAATGCTGAACCAAAGCGCCAGCCAAAGCGGGCATGAAAAGGCTCCGACTCTCTGATATGGCTATGTGAGCCTTTTTTTTTCTCAAAAAGAAAAAAAAAATCTTTTTAATATTTGCTCAAAATGTTTTTTTCTGTTGAAAAACTTGACATCAAAGCGTGTCCATTCGTTTCTATGGCACTTTGTTTGTTTGTTTTTTTGGAAAAAGCTTTATATTGTAAATGTTAAATAGCTGTTAAAAGGTTTCTGTAGCTTAAAGTGTGCAGTAGTGGTTGGCCAGCAAAACACATACTAAAAACTCAGGAGAAGAATTAGATGAGGAGGAGGAGAAGGAGGAAGACCACGAAACGGTGGTGAGCGTAAATCCTGAAAGACATTTATTTCTTCGGTGAATGAATCTATAAAACCTCAGCAGATTTGGACCCTGCAGACAAGCGTCCTGCTGCTTTAACCAACCACGAAAGCCTTCATGTGGCTCTCCTGCAGCGCTCCGGGGCTGCTCATGATGTTTCATCAAAGACAGCTTCATAAAAAAAAAATAAAAAAAATGAAAGAAAGAAAAGAGCCAACTGATCTGTGTCCAAATCCTGACTTTTTATTTTTATTGTAAATGTTTTCTGTGTAACGTAACATGTAAGCCTTTCTACCGCCAACAACCACCACAAGCAGAATTCCTTCACCTCGTTCCAGGTGCGGAGCTGCCGGGCTTTTCTCTGCGCCCTGAAGATCAAGTGGACCACGTTTTGTGGAGGGGGTGCAGGAATCAAAGTGCAGAGTGAGTCGCTCTACCTGCCGGCACGGATCAGGACCGGCGCGGCCCGAGCCGACGGGAGTCTCGCGGGCTCTCGGCGGATTTGTGAAGAAAAAGAGCTTTTGAGTCGGTGGGTTCCGGGTGGGCGTGAGTGGGTGGTGGGCCAGAGAGAGAGAGAGAGAGAGGGGATCGGGGGGGGGCTGCGTAGGCGTGCGGATGATTTCATGCGACGGGCGGTGCCAGCGCCGCGCGAGAAGCAATCTGCATAATGAGGCGTTATTTTCGCGTTAGCGTTATGGCCCTCGGGCCTCGCGGAGTTTTACAGCCGTGCAAATTCCAGAGCGTCAATCAGCGTGGCGGGCAAATCATCAACATAGAGACGCTCTGTGAGAGCCGCCGCAGTCAAGAGCTTGACATCAACAACGCATCACACAGTTCAACTATTATCTGGATTTTTGGTCCCTCGATTTTTAAAGAACCGTATAAAGTTTAGTATGATGCCACATTTAGCTGAAAGAAAATCAGAATCTAACTTCTTGGTCCCCATCTAAGGTTAAAGCAGGCAAATCTAACATTTTGATGGGCATCTCCAGGTGAGGTGGTCAAAATAATCATCCATCTGGTTCAGCGCGTTTGGTCCCAGTGGGGACAGATTTAAACTTCACGCGTACAAATTTCAAGGGATTTTGGGGATAACCCACAGAGCGTTTTCCTCTGTAGGTTTTGCTGGAAGAAGTGGGTCAGATTCTCGTTAATCCAGAAGGTTCCTCAGCTGGTCCTGATCCCTCAGCATGTGTCCTCAAGATTGACGATAAAACGGAGGCATTTGCCCTTTCAAGTAGACGCAGGAATCAAAGCAAAGAGAAGAGGAAGCGGTGGAGTCAGTGTGACGCAGAGGGATGACTAACAAGATGTTCGCTTTAATTTATCATCAGCAGGTAAATATTTTTGTTGTCCACGGTTTCCATGTAGCTGCTGGTTTGTCTTCTGGCTGCTAATCACCTACCAGAAGCATGAGTGCTGCATTCAGGAACATTCAGTGGATTGCGCTGAGCGCCAGGGCTGCATCATAGCAGCAAGTCCCATAGGGAACCATTCTAAACGCAGACTGCGACACTTTTTCTTTCGACAAGACGACGTTAAATGAGCAATAAGTTTGCAACATAAGTTCAAGGAAAAATTTGTCTTTTGCCGCTTTACTCAAAAGTACATTGCCAGAGGATTGCATCACATGAAAGGTGCAGCACTCGGTGAACTTCAGCGCCGTCTCGGGGACCCGCGTCGCGACGGACGCCGCTTCCAGCTCGGCTGCGAATGAACGGATCAAAGTGATGCAGAAATGCGAACATCTCGACGCTCATATGACGAGCGAGCAACTTCCAAACTGCTTGTTTTCTGAATGTCTGATTGTCTTGGTTCAGTCGATCCCTGACGCTGATTCACCTTTTCGTCTCACCTTTGCGCGCACTTCCTTTTCGCTCCCCGAGCCGACCATAATATGGTCCGCTACGTGCCGATGTTTCATTTGCGTCCGCGCCGTAGGGTCATTAACGGGTTCAACGCTGCCCCCTCCCTCCCCTCCCCGCTCACTCGGCACTGTTTATTTTATGTGAGAGCAGTGATAGATGTTTGGCCCTGGCTCTTGTGCATTGCGCCCGGAGCGCTCTGTTACGCCGTGGCCTTTCACAGCTGGCGCCTCTCACCCCTCAGCTAAATCTAATAGACCCCAGCCGGGCCGGGACGCCACCCAGCGAGGGGCGCTGCTGTTTATCCGGGCACATACCGTCACTAATGACTGATTCATGCGCTCCGATGCAGTCGCTTCGTTTGTCGTGTGGCGAGAGGGGCAAATATGAAATGAACACGCGGCGAGGGCTTTGTGTCTGCAGAGGTGTGTGTGTGTGTGTGGTTGGCAGAGGGAAATCCAGAGGTGACTAAACAATGTCACGCCAATAAGAGCTCATTTGAATGTGAAAAGGCGTTGCTTGTGCCATGGGACCAGCAGGGGAGGGGAAAAAAAACATGTCAGTCCCATTCCGAATGAAAGGCAAATAGGAATGACACCAGAGTCAACAATAATTTTCATTGCTAATTCACTGCTGATTATTCTCTTAATTAGTTGGATAATGATTCCAGCAAAGAGGTAAAAAAAACAAAGACAAAAGAAGCATGATGATGTCCCACAAGACTTTAAATTTATGGACATTTGATGTAGAGAAATGCCGCCATAGCCTTGCAATGTCAACAGCAGCAAAAGGTCGGTTTGCTTTAAAAAAGACATTAGAATAGCAATGAGGACCCCCGACCCTCAAACACCTGACCAATCAGTGCATGAGGAGGCCCTAAATTATGCGACCCTCCGTTCCAGTATTGAAAGGGGACCCCACAATGCTGATTAGCCCTCCGTAAAGTTGACTAGCAGCATGTCCACGAGGCCTCGCTCAGCCACAATGTGACATGTCGCCTCCTTGCAGCAAACATGTTTGTGACTATTTAATAGTAAGTTATCTAAAAAATAAAAAAAAAAAAAAAAACAGCTTGACCGCTGTCAAATGTGCGAATAGCTGTGGAAACAATAAAACTGTTAGCAAGCTGAACTACGGTCCATTCAGCTAGCATAGCCATGTTATGTCAGTTTTAGCCTACAGCAAATGTTACATCTGAGTAGTGATATTAGCATTGACCACCACTTTTTTCCTCACTAAAGTGTAAAGTACCTAGTGCTATCCACGGTGTTAGCATCAGTAGGCTAAAGCACAGAGGAGGCGATGTCATTGGTGATGTTGCGGGATGGTAAAATGGATGGATTTTATTGATGGACGTTCCCTTCACTGACATTTCCAGCATGGGAAGTAGTACTGCCACATACACTGTCAGAATGCACCCTAAGCGCGTTAGCATGCTAACGTTTTCTTAATTAGCACCGTGCACATGGCAGGGGTTACTTAAGCAACTAGTAAAGGGATTATTTTAGCAGCTTGATCCCTGCGTGTCTGACAGTGTGAGTACGGTTTTGAAAGAGTTCACTTAGGTCCACTTAACGGTGGTTGAGATAATTCGGTCCAGACTGACTGACTGACTGTTTTTCGCTGACGCGCCGCAGGCCAGCCCCGGCGAGCAGCTCCTGCCGATGACGCCAGAATTTGACACGGGCAAACGTACGCTATCTTAATTAGCGGGGGAGTGGATGCTCCTCTGGTTATTACAGGCCGTCTTTTATGTTTGAGAGTGATAAGAGGCGTAGTTGTCATGTACAAGCCTCGCCTGGAGCCGTTTATCACCGATGCCAGAGAGAGGAGACAAACGGGCGGGCGGAAAAGTAGGTAACGACGACAAGGAACGGCTGGCGCGAAGAGACGGGAGAAGAGGAGGAAGCCGGTGGGCGTTCGGAGGGCTGTCAGTCGGCGAGCTTTGTTCCAGTGTGAGGAACCTCCTTGTGTTTACAGAGTTATTCATCTCCTCTCATCCACAGGGAATCCCAGTCTGGTTAGGCGTGGACACAAAAGCAGGAGCATAACACAGGCACGTGGCCACTGTGTGTGTGTGTGTGTGTGTGTGGCAATCATTGTAAATTAAGGGAGCTGACGGTGACATCAGAGGCGCGAGTCACATGAAACAGAAGTAAAAGCCCATCGCCAGTAAGTTAGTTGGACGCCTAAATGCCAGGAAGCGAGGATGCTGAAATCACGGCTCACATTTCACCGCTGTTGCAATCCGGTCCGCGTGTGAGGCCAGATGCGCTCTGCCGTAAACGCGGCGCTAATTCATCATCGCCGCGGTTTGAGGAGGCAGTTTTGCGATCATTAAAAAAAAAAGAAGAACACAGCCTTTTTTCATCAAATTCCATTGCTCTTGCTGCCAAGAATGGAGAAACCCGCGGCATTTTCTAGCCGCTGTTAACAGGAAAGCGGCATGTGTTGTTGGCTCTTGAGCCTCTCTGGCTTCTTGGTAACAAATCATTTCGCTCTAATCGAAGACATCTTTAAAAAAAAAAAAAACACACTCTGTATATGGTGTGTTTGAGATTGAGGCAAAAGTGTGTTTGTGTGTGTTTGTTTTCATGGCAACCGAGTGACGTAGCAACAGTGATGCACGTCCGACGCTCGCTCGCAAGACAGATCAGGTGTTGGTTCGAGTGCGCTTCCGAGATTTGTTGCGTAAGAGAAACGCGCGAGATTAAATCTGGACTCTTTAGTGTTGAAATAGTTTAGAACTTATTCCCCTTTAGTTCTCTTGAAATGCTGGTTTACACTTGCAAATGTGGTTTTGCTGTTTGATTTTATTTATTTATTTTTTGTTATTTGACTCGTGCGATGTTGTTATTCCGTTCTCTTTACCTACCTTGACTCCCAAATGACTCCTGGAATGTCACCAGACCTATTAAAGTTGTTTTGTTTTTGTTTTTTTTTATGCTTGAATAGCAATTTCAAAGGTGTGTTTTGGCAAACGGAAACACAGATAGCGGCTTTGTTGCAATCCTGAAAGATGTTGACAATTAAGCTGTTTCCTTAAGTGAGTGGTAAAACCGCCATGAAAGGCATTTATGATGTTTGCGACTCGCTATGAGCAGAGAGCAGAAACACAATAAAGATGTTGACAGTGCAGATATGAAAATGGCAGCACCGCCGTGCTCCTTTCATATTCCGTTTGCTTTTCCAAATTAGAAAATATATCCGGTTGAATTTCTAGGACGCACACGCTCACCCTCCCATTCGGCTTCATGCGCGCTTAACTCAGTGGTGCTTCATTAAAGTGACAGTTCTATTACATATTCATGAGGTCTGATGTGGACGACGCCAGCAGTGGGATCTACACACTGTCGCACAACTCTGGTTCGCTTCAGGCTGTATCATGGTCACCACTGTGAGTGTGTGTGTGAGAGAGAGAATGTGAGGAGTAGTAAATATGAGGTGTGTTATGAATGATGAATTTAGGTCACAAAGCAAACTGGGGGGGAAAAAAAAGGCCTTTTCTCTTCTGTGGCTGTGTGATGTCTGTCTGTCTCTGCGAGGACATTTCTGCTCTCCGTCAAAAGGGCAGTTTGACAGTGACGCCTGTCGGTGTGAAGATCCCTTTTTGTCCTCTTCACAATAGAGACACATTCATCTGTGTGTGTTTGTGTGTGTGTGTGTGTACGTATCCTCCCAACCTAGCAGCTTAATCTCTCCATCCACACTTCCCAATTCTTTCCTGCAGATCGGAATCTATCAATGAATTAATTTTTCGCTCCATCGCGCAGAATCCGTCCACATGCCCCCCCCCAACCCCCCGCAGTCACCCCTTGATCCCCAACCCCCCACCTCGGGCCTCCCAATAGACCGTCCCACCTGCACCCATCCTGCCTCCCCTCCTCCCAAACCTCCCCTCAGGCCTCCCAATAGATCGGTCCACCTGCTTGCCTTCTTAAGCCCCTCAGGTTCTGTGGGACGGCCCAGGACACCGGAGGAGGAGGGGAGGGAGCATTGGGAGGAAATTGGTGCAGCATGTTTAATATTAAGCGTTACAGAACGTAAATATGGCTGCCTGCAGGGTCTGGACATGCTGTGTAAGGTTTTATCACTGTGTTTCCAGCGTTAACAGTGACTCCACGCCCCCATCGGTTGGTCCCGAGGACCCTTTCGCAGGCTCTCACCCTCGAAGTTTCTCTTAATGTCTTGAATGGCTTTTAAACGGGAACTTTGAACTGATCCCATGCTTCCTCCCAGACACGCTTACAATGTCAGACATTCATATTAAACATGGCCAAAGCTTGAATCATCACCGACTGGCATTAAACTTGGACGTGGCAGCCTGCGTCTGGCCGCCAGCAGCAGTGGCTCAGAATTTTTTGGCCAAGTTAAGCTGATGTCGTTTCCCCCATTTGGACTGCCAATATGTGGCTAAGTTTCAGCTTTTGTAATTTGCCGCATTCAACCCAAGCCGTGGACTGACGGAACCCGGACCACTCAGAACCAGGCCTGAACGTGCAGTCTCCCACACTGCCACAATTAAATCTGCAAAGGAACTCTGGTAAAGAGGAACAACATGAGCCATCTGTGCTATTGTCTGCAGGAGAATTGTGTCGACACGTCAACATCGAGAGTCTTTAAATGCTCCATCGATGAGGTTGGAGCAAACCATAATTCTGCACCAACGCCGCCTTCCCTTATCAAAAATTCTGGGCATCTGCAGTTTTCCAACAGATAGTTTTCGTAGTTTGTTTGTGCCAGTGAAGTGAAGAGTTATGCTTCATAGCTTTTTTTTTTTTTTTTACATGTTGGGTCCAATGGCGATTTTGGAAGCACTTCCACCTTAAGGAAAGATGCGGCGTCAGATGAGGGTTCTTCTCCTTTTATTTGACACGTCTGTGGACTTCCATTGCGTCTGTCAAGAAATTGATTACTTATATCAACGTAAAAAAAAAAAAAAAAGTCCATCGCTTTTTTTTTTGCTATCCAGTCAATGGCCAAAAAACAAATATATTTATATTTTCATATGATATTGAAAGTTGCAACCAAAGAGTCACCAGCATTAACCACCTAATTAAGGACTTACCATATCGGTTGCAAGTTAAAGAAAACTGCATAATTTAATGGGTTAATATATAAATGAATTAGTATAGATATTATATCTTAGAATAATATTTGTTTATATAAGTTAAAAATATTTATGTATGAAAAAATATAAGTGATTATGATTATGATTACTACGCATAGGCACATGTAAAAATACTTTTTTTTTTTTTATTTCAAAGCCAGTTTAAGGAAAAAAAAACAAGGATTGAAATATGGATTTTCAATATAGAGTATATAGGCCCGATTTTCAAACTGTCTTACAAGAGGTTTCCAGCTAATGGGATTTGAAAACGGGCTCCTCACTCGTCTCTAAATCCTGAACAAACTCTCCTCACCTCGAATGGCTCCAATTCAATTCAAGTGGCCGGAACGTGCCAAATTCCCCCGCACGGCAAAGCGACAATGACACGCGAACAATACTTTTACACTCAGTGTCACGGCGCACAATGAGAGTCAGCGGCAGAGGTCTTCATCAGAGAGGAAGGTGAGCCGCCGCCACACGTCTTCAGATTAAGACTTAATTCATTAATGAGCTCCCACCCCCCACTCCCTCCCTTTTTAACGCCGCGGCGCAGTCAGGGGCCCATGAATATTTAAATTAATGCAAGTCCATATGATTTTTCCTTCTTTCTTTTTTTTTTTTCTTTTCTTGACAACCAAAACCGGAATATGAGATTAATCCTGTCACCATGTCGGAGCCATGATGAAGAATATGAGAGTAGAAATGGGGCATGCTGGGACATCACCCGTCATTTATCCTCAGTATGTCTGTCTGCCCTCATTACAGCTGGGGGACCTCTACTGCTGGTCGTTATCTTTTGCTCGCTATTGCCACACACACATACACACACACACACACACACACACGCACGCACGCACGCGCACAAACACACATACACTGAGCGGAAAGCAATTACGCTGCAATGTATATTTTATCATCTGTTTCTCCATTCAACATTAATGCATAGCTTTAGTAAAGCTGCACACCTGCTCTCAAAGCAGTTAAGATCCGCGTCTGCTCTTTCTTTCCTTCCCCGCCATCCAGCCCACCTCGTTCCCTCACAATAAATCACCATCCGCCCACTCTTCATCTGCATGCACCACCAAGAGCAGCCTCATTCAGTCACTTATCACGATGGCCAGGAAGGAGCCTTGTTGTGTTGCATATGCTTTGGCTGTAACTGTTCACAGGTACAGAGCACACCTCTGTGGAATGACAGTGTGTGTCTTTTTTTACGGCCACCGGTTTTCTATCTGCAATGGAAGCCAAAAGCAAACCATAGTTTCATAGTTGTTGTTTTTGGAAAATCATGCCCGGGTTTCTTCAGCGCCGTCCATCAGTTCTCACTTTTGAGCCTCTGTTTTACAGTTTCTGTCCCTGGGAAAGTCAGACTCAACAACAACAACAACTAGGCGAGGTGCACTGATTTCTTTTAACAGTCATTGTAGACATATTTTGTGATATTTACATGTTTACTGCTACAAAGTCCATCCAGTCTCTTCACCATTCGGACATTTTTGGAAATCCTTTAAACTTTTTGAAAGATGCCATCAAAGGTCTGGACTTCGCTTAAAGTTCACAGTTTACTTTTATCTAACTCTATGGATTGTCATGATGTTTGCTTATTTATTGTTTTTTAGTGAGTGAAAGTTGTTTTTTTTTTCTTTTAAATTTCACACGTGCCAC
>CAAKHG010047099.1:0-15235 GCA_901007715.1 Dactylopterus volitans
TCATAACTTATATCTGGGGCAGAAATGGACACTATTATATTTCTTTCTTACTTTGATGTCACTCCTCATCTTAATGGAGCCCTGTGTCAGTGTGCCTCACATACACACATCGGCCATAACATTATGACCACTGCATGTTTACCGTAAAATAAAATACAACAGCCCTGCAATTGATTCTCCATTCAATGGGAGTTTTATGTGCCAATTTTGATTGAATGTGTGTGAGAGAGTTGTTGACACATTTGACTGATTGTTATTGGGACTGTAATTTGCGATGCTGTTGAACTGTGCTGGGTTCCACTGTGAGGCGTCCCTAATATTTTGTATTAGCAGCCAATCGCATATCTTTTACACTCAGTGTGCACCCCAGAATGGAGTTTGAGGCTCACATGGGGTCAGTACTGACAGGAGCACAAGCATATGATGTACACATAAATGTCAGAAACTGCATGCATGTGTGGACCCACAAAGCCGCCTCGCTTCCCGTATTTGTCCTATCCCCTTCTCCCATGACTCGTGTGTGCTGCTTGCAGACCGCCAGCCAAAGATCAGGGAAAACCGAGAGTGGAGCGAGTTCGCGGCCTCACAGCCAGAGGTGAGTTACAATCCACTCGGACATGAAGGGGAACCTGTACCCAGTTTTTTTTCTTGATGCAGAAGAGACGATGGATGCCTGTCATATCTGGATAATGAACATGAAGCCATTGTTAGCTTAGCTTAGCTTAGCATAGTCGGCCAATACTTAAAAAACACTTTTTACCCTGCATCTCTGAAGCCAACCATTTACCAGGTTCTCTCTTTTCTGGAATTAGTCGATCAACGCAAGTGTCAGAATCACCATTTGTAGTTTCAGTAGATTATTCCAGATGTAGCAACTTCCCAGTAGTTTGATTTTATTTATTATTTTTGTCTTTTATGACAGACCTTGACTGTCTGTCCTACTGGTTTGATATATAGAATGAACGGTATCACCCCCCCGGTCCAACTCCACGCGAGGCCTTTCCCAAAATCTTTCCCAACTAGTCCTCTCTAGAATCAAGATATTTCATGTGAATTCTCTGAGCAGTCAAGTCAACACAGATTCTGAGCGTACTGCATCCCACCTTGTCCTCTGAGCACTGGTAGCTGTTAAGTATTTACTAAGGAGAAAGGACCCGGTTGAGAACATCCAGCTGGAATAGCTGTGATACTAAAACCCTACATAGGAGGGGAGAAGCACTGAAGAGGCCCCAGAACCTCACCTTGAAAGCAAAGAACCAAAAGCACAACAACAACAATCCTCTTCAGACAAGAAGAGCCAAAGGAAGTTGTTCCCACGCGAATGGGTCTAGGAGACTCTTGATCCCCCCAGGAGACTCTTGACTTGAATGTTTGGCAGCAAATAACCTGTCAGAAAAAACCTGCTAGCATCTCCTGACACGCACCGATACCCTCAGGAACGACCACTTTCCACGTGACGAATCAGAACGGGTCTCCAGAGCAACTTCTTGATCTTCTCCGGATCTTATTTCCGTGTCAACTATGGAAATTTGGACAGAGATGCTCATATCCATAATCCGCCTGATCCCCCCACCCAAAAAAAAAAATTACAGGATGCGAACAGCCGTTAAGTCACGGAAAGAAAAGAACTTTTTTTTAATTTCCCCTAAAAGTTTTGCGCTAAATCCCGTGTGTTGACTGGCTGAGGCCGCGTATGATTCCACTCGCTCACCTATTCTCTTCACCTGTGTTTTGGCGCATCAGGCTGGCCGACCGGGAATTTCTGCTGACGAGACACGAGGCCATACAGAACAGGCTGAGAGGGGAAGGAGAGCTGGTAAGAACGATTAAGAGTCCATAAGGCTGCTGTGCGGCCATTCAAGCTCCAAGCGCCTCTGACGTTTACCGTCAGCCCATTCCGGGGAACGTTCCCATTTCCGTAAAGCCCAAATAGCTAGCATGAACGACTGCGGCAACAGAACGCTCAAAACTGCTGAGGAGCATCAGCATGGTGAAGCCCGACGTGAGCGCCCGGCCGTCGGCTCAGCGCAACCCCGACCCGGACCCTGAATGCACCAGAAGGTTTGCTACCACCAGAAAAAAACAAACAAAAAAAAAAAAAAAAAACACCATCCAAAGGTGAAGCTGCAGCGCCGTTTGCGTTGTCTTTAAAACAAAAGCGCCACACTTTTATACCAAGACTTTTTATCTTGGACGCAGACGTCAGGCGCGGTGGCACTTCCTGAGTTATGAGTTTGCTTCATCTGCAAAAAAAACAAAAACAACAAAACAAAGTTAACTTTTCACACGATCCATCGGGAATCTACATGGTCTCGCTATTTTTTTTTTCAAAAAAAGCTTCGTAATGTGAGATATTAAAGACCGAAAAGCTGCTTCGGTCCATGCGGCTCCTTTCCGGGGACTCCAGCCTCCTCCCGCACTGCACATACATGTATGTGTGTGTGTGTGTGTGCGCATGTGTGTGTTCGTCAAGGATGGGTGGTTACGAATGAATAAGTGTCACGGTCGCCTGCGTTAGTCCGACTGCTCATCTCCCACAATGCTGGATTCCACTCAGGATTTGCGTCCGTGTACGGCCGAGAGCGACAGGTATTCGGGCGGTCAAGAGCAGATCGATGAGCTACAGCCGCCCCAGCACCCATCTCAGGACAGGAGGCAGGAGGGGGAGCAGGTAGGAGCCACTCTAGCGAGGCAGGGGGACGGCGGGGGGCGTTAAGGAGCAAAAGGGTCAAAGGTCAACGTCCCCGCAGCCATTTATTCCTCTTCTTGTTAAAGCCAAAGCAGCCGAGTCACCCCAAAATGCTCCCCAGGTGCTGCAGCAGCAGCTGTGTGTTCAGCTGTGGATGGATTTGTTAAGACTGAAGTTCTATGTTGAAAAGTTACGGCGGTGTTAGGTCTGAGCAGTTCGACACGTTCCAATCGCCACCGAAGCGCCGCGTGCCTGAGATGATGTCCAGATATGCTAAAAGGAGATACGTGGACGATTTTTTCTTTTTTTTTAATGCATTCACATCTTCACCTCTTCTATTTGCCCTGCTCCTGTCCCTCCGCCGCCCGCAGGACCTCCAGCACAGGTCGAAAGGTGAGAGCGAAGGCGGAGACGCCGCGCGGCAGCAGCGCAGCCAGAGGTGAGTTTAAAATCCGGCCAGCCAGTCACACTTTTTATGCTTTTGGCGGTATAATTTTCAATGTTTTCAGAGTTGGAGATTGTGCTTGAATTTGAATGTGAACCCCGTTAAAGGTGTTTGTGTCCCATCAGGTTGATCGATCGCGAATATCTGGAGAGGCGGCAGGAGGCCATAGAGAACCGGCTGCGAGGGGAGGGAGAGCTGGTACACGCGCTCATAATATTTTTTTAATTTATTCAGAGCCCTCACAACTCAGCTTAGACTGAGGCATCCCTAATATTTTTGTTTCAGCGCTGTTCCATCGGTGTCGATTTTTTAAACCGCGTAAATAAACACTTTCGAATTTCAAATAAGTGAAAAAAAAAAAAATTCAAACATTTTAAATGTTAATAATTCCTGACTGTTCTTGGCAAATGTTTCATCACTGAAATGGTTTAACAGTGAAACTGTGACAGGTCACGATTTCATCAATATGCGAAACATATGCTTTTACTTCATCTCTTGCTTCGACCACTTGGAAAAAAAAAAGATTAAAAAAAAGACTAATCTGTTAAAAAAAAAAAATCAGTTCCTTTAATTACACTTAAGGATATGTGCGTATAAAATTATCAATTTAAAGTGTCCTATTTTTGGGATTAAAATAAAGATTTGCTCTCAAAATGAAATCATGAACTTAAATATAAACATTTCTTCATGAAAAAAACCCCCCAAAAAAAACAAAACCGCTAACAGTTAAATCCCTAGTTTTCATTTAAATGAAGATTTGCCAACAAAAAAATATTTATCAACTGAAATGCCTATTTTTTTAAAAGAGTAACAACAATGAATATATTGAATAATACATTCACTTTATGAATGTCCATTTATATTCTAGCCTCTAATTATTTTTTGAGGGATTTTGCATGGACGGTATATTTTTTTAGATCTCACATACCCCAAGAGTACCTCCATGTAGAATGGAATGACCAAAATATTAGGGACCCCTCTCAGCGTAACCCAGCACAGTTCAACAGCATTTACAGTCCCACTAACAATCGTTCAAACATGTCAACACCTCTCTCACACACATAAAACTTCTCTTGAAGGGAGAATTGATTGCAGGTCTGTCGCATTATGTTCTATGGTGAACACGCAGTGGTCATAATCTTATGGCTGATTAGTGCACATATATATATATTATGATACTTAAATCCTCAATTATCAGCTGTTTCAGCAGCATCATTTTACGACCAATATGGGGTTACAGAATTTTTACACAATGACGGCGTTTGTACAGTTGATCATTTCCCCACAATACCGAGCTCCCCCAACCTTTGACCTTCCCGCGTGTCCCGTCAGGATCTGCGTCTGTACACGGCCGAGAGCGGCAGGGGCCGAGGCCAGGAGCACGAGAGGTTGCGATTCCAGTTCCAGCGCAGACCTCAGGAGCGGAGGCAGGAGAGGAAGCAGGTACGAGGGAAGGAGGCGATGGAAGATGAAGGAAGCCACAATTAAACACAATCATCATAATCTTGACATTACCCACAATGCATCTCACTCAATGCCGTCATCAGTTTATCCGCCCATCTTCATTTGGAGCCACAAAACTCTGCACCACTACTTCCCATCACCTGCAAACACCTCTGGCACTTCCGTTATTATCAGTGCTCTACAATGGTGCCCTTGTGAGGACCAAAACTGATCTGTGTGTGTGTGTGTATGTGTATGTGTGTGTGTGTGTGTGTGTGTGTGTAGGCCTACCTGCGTCAGCTGAACCTCCTCAGGCAGCAGTACCACGAGGAGAAGCTGCAGATGAGGCTGAAGGCCGAGGCAGAAGAAGTAAACGCTCACCGCGCCTTAAATATCCGGATATCATGACAATAATAATGGCCATATTGTAAATTACTTTATGATCATTTTCCGTTTAACCCTTGGATGCATAAGTGGGTCAAAAATGACCCGTAGTGGTTGTTTTCTTTATATCTTGATAATGGAAAGTTGTTTTGATATGATAAAATTTTAATCACCCCTTTATACATTTTTAGATTTTATTTTTTGTATTGCTACTCCAGTCTTCCATAAGCGGGTCAGAAATGACCATTCTTGGAATCAGTGGGGTTTTCGTGCCACTTCTGTCATTTTTGTTGAGAATAATCATTTATGTTGTGTTTTGTGCACACAAGAACTATTTCATGTTTGAGTTATTTTTTATTTTATTGCTTTTTAACATTTGGAACATGTTAAAAACATTTTGATCAATAATAACTGACAGCAGAGCAATAGAAAAATGTTAACATTCTACGTGAGTGTGTGTGTGTGTGTGTGTGTGTCCAGTCACTGACAACTCATTTCTATTCCAAATGTTAAAAAGTGAAAAAATAATAAAAAACAAAAGATGAAATCCTTCTTGTGTGTGCAATGCAAAACACAAGTTATTCTTAAAAAAAAAAAAAAGAAAAACTGCACAAAAATGCAGTGATTCTAATATGGGTCATTTTTGACCCACGTATGGAAGCCTGTGGGGTCCAATCACTCCTGCGTCAGAGGGTTAAAAGCCTCGGTGTGGTTTTTGGACGGCACACACTCCTCTGCTCGGTGACTCACTTGTGTAATCATGCTCTCCGTAGTCAATGCAAGTATCGCTGGTGTGTCCCACCCCCCCTTCCCGGCTAAGTTTGCACATTAATACGTTTTTGTCGTCCGTCAAAATCAGTCCCAACGCAAACACTCGGCCTATTTGATGGACAGAGCCAGAACCCTCAACACATAGCAGAGAGCAGCACCTGACCAGGTGAGTGCTGGCCTCCGACCGCGACCCGTGCAACCCCTGCATGCTAACATGCTAACAAACACAAAGTTACTGCTGCTGATGATGATGATGGAAACATTGTTTTATTTGCACATGTTACAAATTTCATTTTAGAGCTGTTGATGGTGTCAGAAGAGAAGTTATTAGGAAGTATTTTTCTGGGACATCTGGACCAAACTAGATCCGTCAGTCTATTATTATGCTGTTACTTTATGCAGCTGGATTTGTGCAAAAACAATATTTTTTAGCCTCGCTTTGACGAGGGCCAATGGAATCCTGCTATTTTCTCATATGAGCTGTTTCTGCATCAGCGCTGTCAAAATTAGCGTGTCAATTTCCGTGTCACTGCGTTACATTTTTAATGAGTGATATGAAAAAAAAGTGTTGGTATTAACACAGCTGCCAAAGGGGGAAAATAGATCATTAGAAGATGGTAGACACAGTTAGGCTTCATTTACTTCCTGCTGTGCTGACCTATGACCCACCGACAACCCAAAAAAAAAAAAAAAGAAAAAAAAAAAGAAGAAACCTATGAGGACGAGTCGTAGGCGGAAAAGTTTACCTTTAAAAAGGTGCGCAAAAGCCACATTTAACCACCACAGAAGAAGTAACTCCTCACTGACCAATCACCTCAAAGCAGAAACACCCAACAGGACTGCAGCACTCGTGGGCCAATGACCAAACCTGTAAGTGAGGAGGTCAGTGACGCTGCGGCTGATTGGACGGCTGCTGACCAATCAAGAGGAAACGACAACATTTAAATATTTAAATATCCGTTATAACCAGCTAAAGTCTGAATACAAAAAACAGCCGTTAATCACAGCAAATTCTGCGATTAATTAGTAAATATATTTTAATGGTTCAACAGCACTGATTTTTGTTTATGATCATCCGAACATCACCAAACAGCGGCAAGAGTTTGTCACTGGGTAAATTTAGTCCTGTTTTTTGTTCTGCAGAAGGGGATCCTGTTTGGTTACATGGCGCTGGGAAGGAGGGCGACGCAGAGGAGGAGGAGCTAAAGTGCCCGCCGCTAAAAGAGTCGACGCCCCCTCCCCGCCTAACCTCCCAGCGTGAAGGAGGCGGTTCACCTGTGACATGTAACTGGATTGTTAATGTGAATTTATATTTCTCAGATTGTTCTGGGGTCTTAGGAGAGGCTGTTTCCTCACGCCATCGCATCTTTCCCCGTTTCTCCGTATATATTTTTAAAGTGTAATTATTGAACTTTCTCATCTTCCTATACACAAATTTTGACTTCAGTAACATATTTTCCTCATCTTACTGCATGAACCCAAAATATTAACATCCCAAAAACAAAAAAGAATAAGCTATTTTTTGTAAATATTCAAACTTCATAACTGTGGATACATAAAAATACTTTTTTTTTTTTTTTTTTACAGATTACGACTAATTATGGAAAGGGATTTTAAAAATGGAATAACAGGAATGACAGAATATTGCTCATAAAGCTCTTATGTGTTGAATTTTATATACTAAAATGTATCATGACATCAGTAGTATTTTCTAATAATTTTTTAGTGGCTCCAGCCAAAAACATGACATGAAATACTGTATATATGATAAGGTAGTTAGCACCAACTTTGCGGTGCGTATGTGCCATTATGTGTATTTAATCAACAAAATCGGCTGTAACCGTGCTTGGAGTGGGCGGAGCTTGAACTGGAAGTGGGTGTTGCTCATAGATAGCATTCATGGCAAGTTGTCAGCGGATGAATGAGAATAAATTCTAAAATTGTTTTTCTGCTTCTCCACATTGAAATTTCCATCTTTCACACTCCAAACTTTTGAAGAACTTTTTTTATTTTACAATATTCAGCTTTTCCTAAAAAGAAAAGAATAAAAGCTGATTTATTTTGACAGCTCCATCACCATGGCAACCATGCAGTGCCATTCCTGCCTCACTTACACTTCTGATACTTTTGTAATATTCCACTCCCACTAGCTTTAGCACTATAGATACTTATGCTTCATTTTAATAATAAAAAAGGTCAGGAAAAAAAAAAAAACTATTGTTGTTTTTCCCAATTCAGCAATATTTTTAATTTTGCTTTCACAACTCAGTTGAGCATTTCACAACTCTCATGCATTTTCTGCAGCTAATCCTAGTTTTTGCCTGAAATTTATGCTTTTTTTTCTCCAAAATGTGAATACTAATTTCCTTTATAGCAACACTGATCAGCAAATATGGCCACTTTACTTTGGGTTTGATTGTGATAACTCAAAGCTGCTAAATTTAATGAAAGGAGATGACACATATGGCGATGGGATGATTTCTTTTCTGACTTCTGGGTGGTGAGATTAACTCTAGAACACTAACATTAAAAAATTAGTAACACCATCATTAATGACGGGTGTATTTTACCTGATATATAATATTCTGAATGAAATATGGCTTTTCATCAATTTATGTAAAATTACAACAATGTATGCCAAATTGCAGTACTCTTGTTTAATTACCCAAAATAGCATATCACATAAAATAAAAAAGTACCATGGGGGGCCCTATAAAAAGGCAGCAAAGTTATTGAAAAATCAAGTAATCCTTAACGAGAAGCTTCCAAACAAACAAAAAATAAATAATGGAGCTGGGAACTTGTTCTTGAAAATCACATGAAAACCACCCGACGTGAGTGTTCTAGGGTTAAGATATGAAACATCACATAATGTTGAAAATCGTGTACTTTTCCATCGCTCATGTACATTTTCTACCTTGAAAATCAGGCGCTTTTCAAACGTTAAAGACCGACACCTATAAGAGCATTTTTTTTCTTCCCCAAAACGTCAAACCTTTACATCCAATCACAGCAGGGCCCGCTGCCGTCATGAGTGGTGGCTGATGGGTAACAGCAGACAGTGCGACCTGGTGTTTTGGTTGATCCGGATGTGGTTCTAGTGGTGGTGAACTGGCTGCTGCCAGACCCAGAAGGTCTGCCACATTAACATGGCATTGTAACAGATTAGTACTCACTTATTGCACTCTTAACTTGGGCGTGTTATATCTGGGTTAGACGGGTGGATTCTCCACTGCTGAGGTCCTCCCGTGGAAATCATCAAGGCCTCTGAGGACGTCGTCAGGTCCCCTCATGTTTCACTTCCTGGATTGTTTATATTTTTTTTTGTACAAAAAAAAAAAATCAAAACAGGTTTTTTTTCAAACAGTTACTGTGAATATCGTCACTGACGTCCTCTTTCAAAGTAAATTTTCCCTACCTGGGGCTGCTGCCCCCGACCACACAGCTCCTGGGATCATTAGGACTCTCAAACCCCTCCGTGGACCCATCACCCTGTGGTGGTGGTCCACGCAGGGGTCACCTACCAATCATCCAGTCATTTTCTCTGTTCTAGATCAGTGACAATATCTTGCATCATCTTTTACTTGTCTGGGGAGGATGATGTGGACGTATGTTTTAACACTAGAAAAATGGCAGAGTCATTACTCTTTTTGGACAGGTATTACCGCTTTAAATACGGTTATTCTGGTGCAATGTAATAATATTGCATTGCATTAAACGAGTGGTTGGCAGATTATAGAATGCTCTTTGAATGATTTGCTCCAGTTTTTTTTTTCCCCAAGCCTGAGATGAAACAGCCAAAATCCAACCACGCCATCGACTCTCCATCCATCCAAAAAACAAGATGGCTGCTTTTGAAGCTGCAGCTCGCAAAACCCACCAAGGTTTCTGTTCTGATCCAACTGCCAACTTTAAAAAAAAAAAAAACAGCCAACTGCTTTTCCCTTAATTTATTCAAGTTATCGTACTTCATGTTTGAGTCTGTCCTTTTGCTTTTAGCATAATTGGCTGCTGTCTTCAGCTTCGCTTTTTCGCAATTCTGACTGAAGCACTTGTTGTAGCTTGATTTTTTTTTTTTTTTTATATATCACATTTGCTTTCGCAGTGTAAATATCAGTTTTCAATGTCAGTAAATCTGTACTTGTCCTGGTCTGCCCTCAGCCAATCAGCTCGGCCTAACGTCTGCCTCTAGAAACATGTCCGACGAACAAAAACATGGAGAAACACGGTTGTTGTTGTTGTCCAAACATTTACTTCAGAGATTAAGATTCTTTCTCACAGAAGGTGCCATGAGCTTCGAGTCGCGACTTTCAGAAAAGCGGTTCCACCAGGAAAAAGGCGCGCGATGAAAAAAAAAACAATCTTCTAAATAGTTTTCCTTGTATTAGCTGGAAGAGTCGCTTAAGCTTTTGAAATCTCAGATTATGATACAAATGTGCCCACGTTGTTCCACGTTTGAGCCATTTAATGACCCGATTGATGTCAATGACAATCAAGGATCTGATAAATGTGCTTGAGCATCCTTGAAAAGAAACACAATGAAGGCAGATGAGTCGTCGGTGTGAAGCAGAGTCCTGATAAAATCTCATTTCTCAGCAAATGAGAGTTTTTGTTTTCTTTTGTTTTTGTTTTTTTTAAAGGGAGACAGCCGGCAAAAGCAAACCAGAGTACACCACAAAAACTGAAAAAGAAGACCTGAGTGTCAAAGGTTTGGGATGAAAGTAATTGAGCTCTTAATTTCTCCGATGGTTTTGTTCCAAACGATTTTTATTGTTTTGCGTACACGGCGGCACTTTCTACTTCCTGTTTGTGCGGCGTCGGCGGGGCGAAGGCCTCGGCGACGGAATGAAAGCAAAGACTCGGCATGCTCTCATTTCTAAATGCCACAATATGACAAAAGACACACGGCGCTCGGTACCACGGTCACGTCGGTCACACTCACGCGCACACACACACACACACACCCGCAGTTACTCAAAACAAAGATACATGGCACTAAAAATCCACCTTTAGAATCAGCCTGGAAAAAAAAAAAAAACAAAAAAAAAAAATTCACAACCAGGCTGATCCAATGAGAATAAAGCAAGTTGGTGAAGTTACAGAAAAACTGAATAAAAATGAAATATAAATGTTATATATATATGTTTATATATACTGTATACATATCAGACATGCAGGCAAACACACACACTGTAAACTTCGGAAGAATCTCCAGCAGGCGCTTTGCTCGGGGGCCAAGGTTGCTTCACGACCACGAGGCAGAAAAAAGACGTTAGCAAACGCTCCGTGCTGCGTTCAGGTTCCGTATTTATGATTGCTGACTGGTATAAAACCCTCAGCTCTTGGTTTTATCACATTTATTACAGTTAAAGGGTCCAGCTTTGTTTTTTGTTTTTTTTCCTTTTGCTGCCGCTGGTTGCTGGCAAATCTGAATCATTGTAACTGATGATCATGAAGCACAGATGCTGGAACTGTTTCCAAACACTTCCCCTTCAGAACTGTGCGAAATTATCGCCATCATTTTTAAGCCAGACTTAAATCACTCCTGTGATTATGCATCTGTGTAATTTTTCAGGCCAAAGCTAAGGTGCGCAAAAGGCTAGTATTTATGATATCGCCTCTTAAGGAGCAATATGGTTTTACGAGTTAAGACTAGCTTGTTAGCATCGTTGCGACTTAACACGTTTGTGATTGTTACATAAAAATCCTGAAGTAGATTTCTAGTGATCACAAAAAAAACAAAAAAAACTGAACACCTTGTTTGTCCTCTCTGATCTTACATATAAGACAAAGCAACAATGTTAAACGTTCCTGTATTTAGCCAGTTTAAATCAGCTGGCAGTAAAGGCATCACTTCCTCCACGAAAATTTCAAAAAAATCTGTTTAGCATTAAAAAAACAGAAAAAGGTGAAGCTGTTCCTACTGTTGGTTGCCGGGTGAGGAAGATGAGTGACATCACATGACAGCGAGCACCTTCGGCTTACCTCCGCAGTCACGGGTGACCTATCACTTGAACCAGCAACCGCGAACAACCCCTAACTGCAAGGGCTTCTGGGTAGAGAGAGGGACGGCTTTAGCTCAGGAAGCTGACAAACAAAAAAAGTCTGACCTGGCGCTCGTTCAGCTCCCTGCTCGATTCCGCTTTACAAGAACCGGAAACCGGACGCGGGGATCCTGCCGGACTCTGATCGACTACATCAACGAGGCTGTTTGTTCACAAGCTGCGGCTCCGCTTGTGATTGGTTAGTGCGAGTCTTCAGGAACCAAATACTGAAAAGTGCAGCCATGTTTCCCCCCACCCCCCATCTGGTTCAGGTCCAGCGTCTGCAGGTGCCATGGCGCCCAGACGCTGCGACCCGGAGACGAAGGGAGGCGGCTGATTGGCGCGTCCCCCGTCCCCTCACTCGGCGTAGTGCATGATGGACTCCACGTAGTTTCCCGGGAAGAGGCCCGTGGTGGCGTTCATCACCCCCTCGAACCAGCCGTCCTCGTTCTTCTTCACCACGTAGATGATCGCCCCCTCCTGGAATGACAGCTCGTCCTCTTTGTCGGCAGCGTAGTCATAGATGGCCACCACTGGGGGGCGACAAACACAGACAAACGACTGATTAGTGACATTTCATTTACCGTAAATGTCTATAACCTGCATATATATATATATATATATATGTGTATGCTTCTTGTAGTCAGCTAACATTGGTTAACTTTGGGTAGCTAGATCAAAGTATAAAAATAAAATCTAATTATTTCAACTAATTTCAGTGAACATTTCCTGTTGTTTTGAAAGTAAGATTCTCATCTTGGTCCTGCAATGCAGCGCACGGCTGGAAATCACGAAAATAATAATGGAAAATGAGCAGTGGCATCGAATGTACCGCGCACCTTTCTCCAGGTAGGTCCTGGGCGCCCATGGAGGGTCCTCCTCAGCATACGGGTCGCTGTACTCAACAACTGACGAGTCCTCCTCTTCCTGCCCGTCCCCCAATGGCTGGGGAGTCGGCAGAGCTTCCTCCTGCCCCGATTGGCTCTCAGCAGCCAGTTGAGGGGGCGGAGAGACATCCGAGACTGAAGAGCAGAAGTGAAGCATGACGATGAGGAGAAACCGATCAAATCACCACCTGCAGAGGCCACTGAAAGCATCTAGAAGAAGTTGACTTAAAATACCAAGTGTCTCGTCAAATGAGTTTATCCTTACTGACATTTATGTGCAATTTTGTCATTAACGCATATAATGTTGAGAATTATGGCAAAAAAAGTGTTTTCTGATGTCCTGTGAGCCTGATTTTTGACCTTCTGACCACCAAAACCCTGATCAGTTCATCCTAATATCGACCTTTTGCGCTTTTAATTTCAGATTATTTCTCGATAATCTCTCCTCAGGCTATATAATCAATGTTCCTCTGTAAAGTTTGATTAAAAATACGCAAGCAAACAATTTAAAACAACATTCATACTTACTGGACTCCTGAACTCTGGCAACAAATCCCATCAGAGGAAGCTGTGGCGTGAACTGGAGGAGGGAGGGGGGCGGTGGGGAGGCTGCAGGCACACACACACACACACACACACACACACACACACACACACACACACACACACACACACACACACTGAGCTTCACACATCAACTCCACGGTTTCCACATTTCTCGAGATCACACTTAACAGGGCGGCTAAATGCCAGCGCGCACTGCCGACGCTTGAACTGTGCAGTCAAGTGTGACGCTGTGATGTCCAGCAGATGGCAGTAATGCAACTCTTGTTAATTAGCCACCGTAAAACCGTACAACACAGAAGGAGCTAAATTAGAAATGAATATTACAACTGGCTGTCAATCGATTAAGGACATTAATCACATAGATGTGCTGTGATTAATCGCGATAAATCACTTTTTCTTCTTCTTCAGATTTAGGCTTTTAATGTTATGAATGTTTAAATGTGAATGATTTCTCTGTCTCATCGTCTTCTCCTCTGCTGATTGGTCAGCAGTTTTTAGCCATCCAATCAGCCGCAGCTTTACTGACCTCCTCAACTTACGGGTTTGGTTATTGGTCCACGAGCACCACAGTCCTGCGACGTCGCCTGTCAAGGCGCCAGAGCAGAAGTTCGGTTGGGCATTGTGTTTTGAGGTGATTGGTCAGTGATGAATTTCATCTTCTGAGGTGGTTAAATTGGACATTACAAAATGTGCAGGCAACTTTTTAAAGGTAATTTACCTTCCAAACCTCTTAATGACAAGTCAAATCTTGAGCCCTGATGGAGTTTTTGGCTTTCACCCATAGCAACGTAGTGCGGAGCTTTTCCCGCTCAGGCATTTGTAACTGGCTTAAAATTCTAACTCTAACTTCCAAAGGAAGGTAAATTAAGTGCAACAGGCTCCTCCATCAGATGATTTCATTTTTTTCCTATATTGTTTTAACATGTCAAAAGCAAAATTCACATTAATTTTGACAGCACAAGCGCCGTTTCTACTTGCTTTTAATAGTTTATTTTACAGCAAAAGGGTTTAGGTCAAATCATTTATATTTGAGAACGGCGCGACCCGGGTCAAATGTCCGCCGCGAATAGCACATTCTCTCGAAGTCCTCTGACAGGTCTGACATCACCATGGAAACACTGAGCAGATCTGAGGCCTTGCAGGATGATCTTACTGCTCTTACAAGTTCTCACGAGTGTGGAGCTACGACTTGTCACAGTACTCAAGTGAACGAAGCACGGCGCTGCTGTACTCTAGTTTTACCATATTTCAAGGTTTTTTTTTCCCCCTCACAGTTTTCGGATCTTGTTTAGTACAGTGCAGTACAGTTCCTAAGCTACATTGATTTCCAGCTGGCTGGTGTGTGACGGGCTGGGACATCAATGGCGCTTTAACAGTGTACAATGTTTGGCACTGATCATAAATTAATAATGAGAGATTGTTATGAATCAGAGAGCTATTGGAGCTCCATCAGGCGGGAGGGTGTGGTCATGGCACAGCACCTACCGGGGCTTTGGTTGTAGTACGGACCCCCGTTGACCTGGTTCTGCGCTGTGATTGGCTGATCGGTGACAGAAGGCGGGCGGCGGTACGGCAGCGACCCCCCGACCTGTGGGGCCTGCTGTCGAGGCTGAGGCCGGTTCATGCTGTAGAACTGCGGGACGATGGGACCTGACACGGCAGAGACGGGACGGCAAATGTTACTGGCTTCGTCATCGCATGTTCTTTTGTCTCTTGAGATTCCGGCCAATGAGAGTGACGCGACATCTTAAAAACAAGTCATTTTCCTTTTTGCTCTTAATGCTTCGCAGTGTGAAAAGATACAATTACAAATAATCAAAAAGAGAATGTAAACAGTAGATTTGTGCCAAATGTGAGGAAAAATCTGGAGACCAATGGGACTAATCTCAGCAAAGTTGACTTTTGACGTGTTATATACAAAACGCCATGATGCCATGTCTTATCATTTTGTCCTTTTTCAACCTTTGTGTGCAATTGAGTCCTAATTAGCATTTAAAACGTAGAG